>CAWUFW010018743.1:0-210841 GCA_963921515.1 Calotriton arnoldi | reverse complement strand
TCATCCCCTTTGGTATCGCTTTGTTCGCCCTAAGTTGGCAGGGTATGCCCAGACGTGGGTCCCTTGCTCACTTTGCCACTGGTTCAAGATAGCCTGGCTGATGAGGATTTTGAACCCGAAACCGGTCCCAGGATGCTTGTTTCCGGTCCAGGGAAGACATGGCTTGGCAGTTCGGGCTGGACTGTTCCCATGAGGCACAGGGTCAGACTGATTTGCATATGGCCATGTCTGAACTGGGGTGGTGGAGTGAGCTAAAGAATGATGATGGATTAAACCCAGATCAGTTGCCTGGGGGTGAGTGTTTGATTTGCTCTAACGCTCCGTCCATCATCCCCTTTGGTATCGCTTTGTTCGCCCTAAGTTGGCAGGGTATGCCCAGACGTGGGTCCCTTGCTCACTTTGCCACTGGATTCAAGATAGCCTGGCTGATGAGGGTTTTGAACCCGAAACCGGTCCCAGGATGCTTGTTTCCGGTCCAGGGAAGACATGGCTTGGCAGTGCGGGCTGGACTGTTCCCATGAGGCACAGGCTCAGACTGATTTGTATATGGCCATGTCTGAACTGGGGTGGTGGAGTGAGCTAAAGAATGATGATGGATTAAACCCAGATCAGTTGACTGGGGGTGAGTGTTTGATTTGCTCTAACGCTCCGTCCATCATCCCCTTTGGTATCGCTTTGTTTGCCCTAAGTTGGCAGGGTATGCCCAGACGTGGGTCCCTTGCTCACTTTGCCACTGGATTCAAGATAGCCTGGCTGATGAGGGTTTTGAACCCGAAACCGGTCCCAGGATACTTGTTTCCGGTCCAGGGAAGACATGGCTTGGCAGTTCGGGCTGGACTGTTCCCATGAGGCACAGGGTCAGACTGATTTGCATATGGCCATGTCTGAACTGGGGTGGTGGAGTGAGCTAAAGAATGATGATGGATTAAACCCAGATCAGTTGACTGGGGGTGAGTGTTTGATTTGCTCTAACGCTCTGTCCATCATCCCCTTTGGTATCGCTTTGTTCTCCCTAAGTTGGCAGGGTATGCCCAGACGTGGGTCCCTTGCTCACTTTGCCACTGGATTCAAGATAGCCTGGCTGATGAGGGTTTTGAACCCGAAACCGGTCCCAGGATGCTTGTTTCCGGTCCAGGGAAGACATGGCTTGGCAGTTCGGGCTGGACTGTTCCCATGAGGCACAGGGTCAGACTGATTTGCATACGGCCATGTCTGAACTGGGGTGGTGGAGTGAGCTAAAGAATGATGATGGATTAAACCCAGATCAGTTGACTGGGGGTGAGTGTTTGATTTGCTCTAACGCTCCGTCCATCATCCCCTTTGGTATCGCTTTGTTCACCCTAAGTTGGCAGGGTATGCCCAGACGTGGGTCCCTTGCTCACTTTGCCACTGGATTCAAGATAGCCTGGCTGATGAGGGTTTTGATCCCGAAACCGGTCCCAGGATGCTTGTTTCCGGTCCAGGGAAGACATGGCTTGGCAGTTCGGGCTGGACTGTTCCCATGAGGCACAGGGTCAGACTGATTTGCATATGGCCATGTCTGAACTGGGGTGGTGGAGTGAGCTAAAGAATGATGATGGATTAAACCCAGATCAGTTGACTGGGGGTGAGTGTTTGATTTGCTCTAACGCTCCGTCCATCATCCCCTTTGGTATCGCTTTGTTCGCCCTAAGTTGGCAGGGTATGCCCAGACGTGGGTCCCTTGCTCACTTTGCCACTGGATTCAAGATAGCCTGGCTGATGAGGGTTTTGAACCCGAAACCGGTCCCAGGATGCTTGTTTCCGGTCCAGGGAAGACATGGCTTGGCAGTTCGGGCTGGACTGTTCCCATGAGGCACAAGGTCAGACTGATTTGCATATGGCCATGTCTGAACTGGGGTGGTAGAGTGAGCTAAAGAATGATGATGGATTAAACCCAGATCAGTTGACTGGGGGTGAGTGTTTGATTTGCTCTAACGCTCCGTCCATCATCCCCTTTGGTATCGCTTTGTTCGCCCTAAGTTGGCAGGGTATGCCCAGACGTGGGTCCCTTGCTCACTTTGCCACTGGATTCAAGATAGCCTGGCTGATGAGGGTTTTGAAACCGAAACCGGTCCCAGGATGCTTGTTTCCGGTCCAGGGAAGACATGGCTTGGCAGTTCGGACTGGACTGTTCCCATGAGGCACAGGATCAGACTGATTTGCATATGGCCATGTCTGAACTGGGGTGGTGGAGTGAGCTAAAGAATGATGATGGATTAAACCCAGATCAGTTGACTGGGGGTTAGTGTTTGATTTGCTCTACCGCTCCGTCCATCATCCCCTTTGGTATCGCTTTGTTCGCCCTAAGTTGGCAGGGTATGCCCAGACGTGGGTCCCTTGCTCACTTTGCCACTGGATTCAAGATAGCCTGGCTGATGAGGGTTTTGAACCCGAAACCGGTCCCAGGATGCTTGTTTCCGGTCCAGGGAAGACATGGCTTGGCAGTTCGGGCTGGACTGTTCCCATGAGGCACAGGGTCAGACTGATTTGCATATGGCCATGTCTGAACTGGGGTTTTGGAGTGAGCTAAAGAATGATGATGGATTAAACCCAGATCAGTTGACTGGGGGTGAGTGTTTGATTTGCTCTAACGCTCCGTCCATCATCCCCTTTGGTATCGCTTTGTTCGCCCTAAGTTGGCAGGGTATGCCCAGACGTGGGTCCCTTGCTCACTTTGCCACTGGATTCAAGATAGCCTGGCTGATGACGGTTTTGAACCCGAAACCGGTACCAGGATGCTTGTTTCCGGTCCAGGGAAGACATGGCTTGGCAATTCGGGCTGGACTGTTCCCATGAGGCACAGGGTCAGACTGATTTGCATATGGCCATGTCTGAACTGGGGTGGTGGAGTGAGCTAAAGAATGATGATGGATTAAACCCAGATCAGTTGACTGGGGGTGAGTGTTTGATTTGCTCTAACGCTCCGTCCATCATCCCCTTTGGTATCGCTTTGTTCGCCCTAAGTTGGCAGGGTATGCCCAGACGTGGGTCCCTTGCTCACTTTGCCACTGGATTCAAGATAGCCTGGCTGATGAGGGTTTTGAACCCGAAACCGGTCCCAGGATGCTTGTTTCCGGTCCAGGGAAGGTATAGCTTGGCAGTTCGAGCTGGACTGTTCCCATGAGGCACAGGGTCAGATTGATTTGCATATGGCCATGTCTGAACTGGGGTGGTGGAGTGAGCTAAAGAATGATGATGGATTAAACCCAGATCAGTTGACTGGGGGTGAGTGTTTGATTTGCTCTAACGCTCCGTCCATCATCCCCTTTGGTATCGCTTTGTTCGCCCTAAGTTGGCAGGGTATGCCCAGACGTGGGTCCCTTGCTCACTTTGCCACTGGATTCAAGATAGCCTGGCTGATGATGGTTTTGAACCCGAAACCGGTCCCAGGATGCTTGTTTCTGGTCCAGGGAAGACATGGCTTGGCAGTTCGGGCTGGACTGTTCCCATGAGGCAGAGGGTCAGACTGATTTGCATATGGCCATGTCTGAACTGGGGTGGTGGAGTGAGCTAAAGAATGATGATGGATTAAACCCAGATCAGTTGACTGGGGGTGAGTGTTTGATTTGCTCTAACGCTCCGTCCATCATCCCCTTTGGTATCGCTTTGTTCGCCCTAAGTTGGCAGGGTATGCCCAGACGTGGGTCCCTTGCTCACTTTGCCACTGGATTCAAGATAGCCTGGCTGATGAGGGTTTTGAACCCGAAACCGGTCCCAGGATGCTTGTTTCCAGTCCAGGGAAGACATGGCTTGGCAGTTCGGGCTGGACTGTTCCCATGAGGCACAGGGTCAGACTGATTTGCATATGGCCATGTCTGAACTGGGGTGGTGGAGTAAGCTAAAGAATGATGCTGGATTAAACCCAGATCAGTTGACTGGGGGTGAGTGTTTGATTTGCTCTAACGCTCCGTCCATCATCCCCTTTGGTATCGCTTTGTTCGCCCTAAGTTGGCAGGGTATGCCCAGACGTGGGTCCCTTGCTCACTTTGCCACTGGATTCAAGATTGCCAGGCTGATGAGGGTTTTGAACCAGAAACCGCTCCCAGGATGCTTGTTTACGGTCCAGGGAAGACATGGCTTGGCAGTTCGGGCTGGACTGTTCCCATGAGGCACAGGGTCAGACTGATTTGCATACAGCCATGTCTGAACTGGGGTGGTGGAGTGAGCTAAAGAATGATGATGGATTAAACCCAGATCAGTTGACTGGTGGTGAGTGTTTGATTTGCTCTAACGCTCCGTCCATCATCCCCTTTGGTATCGCTTTGTTCGCCCCTAAGTTGGCAGGGTATGCCCAGACGTGGGTCCCTTGCTCACTTTGCCACTGGATTCAAGATGGCCTGGCTGATGAGGATTTTGAACCCGAAACCGGTCCCAGGATGCTTGTTTCCGGTCCAGGGAAGACATGGCTTGGCAGTTCGGGCTGGACTGTTCCCATGAGGCACAGGGTCAGACTGATTTGCATATGGCCATGTCTGAACTGGGGTGGTGGAGTGAGCTAAAGAATGATGATGGATTAAACCCAGATCAGTTGCCTGGGGGTGAGTGTTTGATTTGCTCTAACGCTCCGTCCATCATCCCCTTTGGTATCGCTTTGTTCGCCCTAAGTTGGCAGGGTATGCCCAGACGTGGGTCCCTTGCTCACTTTGCCACTGGATTCAAGATAGCCTGGCTGATGAGGGTTTTGAACCCGAAACCGGTCCCAGGATGCTTGTTTCCGGTCCAGGGAAGACATGGCTTGGCAGTTCGGGCTGGACTGTTCCCATGAGGCACAGGGTCAGACTGATTTGTATATGGCCATGTCTGAACTGGGGTGGTGGAGTGAGCTAAAGAATGATGATGGATTAAACCCAGATCAGTTGACTGGGGGTGAGTGTTTGATTTGCTCTAACGCTCCGTCCATCATCCCCTTTGGTATCGCTTTGTTCGCCCTAAGTTGGCAGGGTATGCCCAGACGTGGGTCCCTTGCTCACTTTGCCACTGGATTCAAGATAGCCTGGCTGATGATGGTTTTGAACCCGAAACCGGTCCCAGGATGCTTGTTTCTGGTCCAGGGAAGACATGGCTTGGCAGTTCGGGCTGGACTGTTCCCATGAGGCAGAGGGTCAGACTGATTTGCATATGGCCATGTCTGAACTGGGGTGGTGGAGTGAGCTAAAGAATGATGATGGATTAAACCCAGATCAGTTGACTGGGGGTGAGTGTTTGATTTGCTCTAACGCTCCGTCCATCATCCCCTTTGGTATCGCTTTGTTCGCCCTAAGTTGGCAGGGTATGCCCAGACGTGGGTCCCTTGCTCACTTTGCCACTGGATTCAAGATAGCCTGGCTGATGAGGGTTTTGAACCCGAAACCGGTCCCAGGATGCTTGTTTCCAGTCCAGGGAAGACATGGCTTGGCAGTTCGGGCTGGACTGTTCCCATGAGGCACAGGGTCAGACTGATTTGCATATGGCCATGTCTGAACTGGGGTGGTGGAGTAAGCTAAAGAAAGATGCTGGATTAAACCCAGATCAGTTGACTGGGGGTGAGTGTTTGATTTGCTCTAACGCTCCGTCCATCATCCCCTTTGGTATCGCTTTGTTCGCCCTAAGTTGGCAGGGTATGCCCAGACGTGGGTCCCTTGCTCACTTTGCCACTGGATTCAAGATTGCCTGGCTGATGAGGGTTTTGAACCCGAAACCGCTCCCAGGATGCTTGTTTACGGTCCAGGGAAGACATGGCTTGGCAGTTCGGGCTGGACTGTTCCCATGAGGCACAGGGTCAGACTGATTTGCATACAGCCATGTCTGAACTGGGGTGGTGGAGTGAGCTAAAGAATGATGATGGATTAAACCCAGATCAGTTGACTGGGGGTGAGTGTTTGATTTGCTCTAACGCTCCGTCCATCATCCCCTTTGGTATCGCTTTGTTCGCCCTAAGTTGGCAGGGTATGCCCAGACGTGGGTCCCTTGCTCACTTTGCCACTGGATTCAAGATGGCCTGGCTGATGAGGATTTTGAACCCGAAACCGGTCCCAGGATGCTTGTTTCCGGTCCAGGGAAGACATGGCTTGGCAGTTCGGGCTGGACTGTTCCCATGAGGCACAGGGTCAGACTGATTTGCATATGGCCATGTCTGAACTGGGGTGGTGGAGTGAGCTAAAGAATGATGATGGATTAAACCCAGATCAGTTGCCTGGGGGTGAGTGTTTGATTTGCTCTAACGCTCCGTCCATCATCCCCTTTGGTATCGCTTTGTTCGCCCTAAGTTGGCAGGGTATGCCCAGACGTGGGTCCCTTGCTCACTTTGCCACTGGATTCAAGATAGCCTGGCTGATGAGGGTTTTGAACCCGAAACCGGTCCCAGGATGCTTGTTTCCGGTCCAGGGAAGACATGGCTTGGCAGTTCGGGCTGGACTGTTCCCATGAGGCACAGGGTCAGACTGATTTGTATATGGCCATGTCTGAACTGGGGTGGTGGAGTGAGCTAAAGAATGATGATGGATTAAACCCAGATCAGTTGACTGGGGGTGAGTGTTTGATTTGCTCTAACGCTCCGTCCATCATCCCCTTTGGTATCGCTTTGTTCGCCCTAAGTTGGCAGGGTATGCCCAGACGTGGGTCCCTTGCTCACTTTGCCACTGGATTCAAGATAGCCTGGCTGATGAGGGTTTTGAACCCGAAACCGGTCCCAGGATACTTGTTTCCGGTCCAGGGAAGACATGGCTTGGCAGTTCGGGCTGGACTGTTCCCATGAGGCACAGGGTCAGACTGATTTGCATATGGCCATGTCTGAACTGGGGTGGTGGAGTGAGCTAAAGAATGATGATGGATTAAACCCAGATCAGTTGACTGGGGGTGAGTGTTAGATTTGCTCTAACGCTCTGTCCATCATCCCCTTTGGTATCGCTTTGTTCGCCCTAAGTTGGCAGGGTATGCCCAGACGTGGGTCCCTTGCTCACTTTGCCACTGGATTCAAGATAGCCTGGCTGATGAGGGTTTTGAACCCGAAACCGGTCCCAGGATGCTTGTTTCCGGTCCAGGGAAGACATGGCTTGGCAGTTCGGGCTGGACTGTTCCCATGAGGCACAGGGTCAGACTGATTTGCATACGGCCATGTCTGAACTGGGGTGGTGGAGTGAGCTAAAGAATGATGATGGATTAAACCCAGATCAGTTGACTGGGGGTGAGTGTTTGATTTGCTCTAACGCTCCGTCCATCATCCCCTTTGGTATCGCTTTGTTCACCCTAAGTTGGCAGGGTATGCCCAGACGTGGGTCCCTTGCTCACTTTGCCACTGGATTCAAGATAGCCTGGCTGATGAGGGTTTTGATCCCGAAACCGGTCCCAGGATGCTTGTTTCCGGTCCAGGGAAGACATGGCTTGGCAGTTCGGGCTGGACTGTTCCCATGAGGCACAGGGTCAGACTGATTTGCATATGGCCATGTCTGAACTGGGGTGGTGGAGTGAGCTAAAGAATGATGATGGATTAAACCCAGATCAGTTGACTGGGGGTGAGTGTTTGATTTGCTCTAACGCTCCGTCCATCATCCCCTTTGGTATCGCTTTGTTCGCCCTAAGTTGGCAGGGTATGCCCAGACGTGGGTCCCTTGCTCACTTTGCCACTGGATTCAAGATAGCCTGGCTGATGAGGGTTTTGAACCCGAAACCGGTCCCAGGATGCTTGTTTCCGGTCCAGGGAAGACATGGCTTGGCAGTTCGGGCTGGACTGTTCCCATGAGGCACAAGGTCAGACTGATTTGCATATGGCCATGTCTGAACTGGGGTGGTGGAGTGAGCTAAAGAATGATGATGGATTAAACCCAGATCAGTTGACTGGGGGTGAGTGTTTGATTTGCTCTAACGCTCCGTCCATCATCCCCTTTGGTATCGCTTTGTTCGCCCTAAGTTGGCAGGGTATGCCCAGACGTGGGTCCCTTGCTCACTTTGCCAGTGGATTCAAGATAGCCTGGCTGATGAGGGTTTTGAAACCGAAACCGGTCCCAGGATGCTTGTTTCCGGTCCAGGGAAGACATGGCTTGGCAGTTCGGACTGGACTGTTCCCATGAGGCACAGGATCAGACTGATTTGCATATGGCCATGTCTGAACTGGGGTGGTGGAGTGAGCTAAAGAATGATGATGGATTAAACCCAGATCAGTTGACTGGGGGTGAGTGTTTGATTTGCTCTACCGCTCCGTCCATCATCCCCTTTGGTATCGCTTTGTTCGCCCTAAGTTGGCAGGGTATGCCCAGACGTGGGTCCCTTGCTCACTTTGCCACTGGATTCAAGATAGCCTGGCTGATGAGGGTTTTGAACCCGAAACCGGTCCCAGGATGCTTGTTTCCGGTCCAGGGAAGACATGGCTTGGCAGTTCGGGCTGGACTGTTCCCATGAGGCACAGGGTCAGACTGATTTGCATATGGCCATGTCTGAACTGGGGTTTTGGAGTGAGCTAAAGAATGATGATGGATTAAACCCAGATCAGTTGACTGGGGGTGAGTGTTTGATTTGCTCTAACGCTCCGTCCATCATCCCCTTTGGTATCGCTTTGTTCGCCCTAAGTTGGCAGGGTATGCCCAGACGTGGGTCCCTTGCTCACTTTGCCACTGGATTCAAGATAGCCTGGCTGATGAGGGTTTTGAACCCGAAAACGGTCCCAGGATGCTTGTTTCCGGTCCAGGGAAGACATGGCTTGGCAGTTCGGGCTGGACTGTTCCCATGAGGCACAGGGTCAGACTGATTTGCATATGGCCATGTCTGAACTGGGGTGGTGGAGTGAGCTAAAGAATGATGATGGATTAAACCCAGATCAGTTGACTGGGGGTGAGTGTTTGATTTGCTCTAACGCTCCGTCCATCATCCCCTTTGGTATCGCTTTGTTCGCCCTAAGTTGGCAGGGTATGCCCAGACGTGGGTCCCTTGCTCACTTTGCCACTGGATTCAAGATAGCCTGGCTGATGAGGGTTTTGAACCCGAAACCGGTCCCAGGATGCTTGTTTCCGGTCCAGGGAAGGCATAGCTTGGCAGTTCGGGCTGGACTGTTCCCATGAGGCACAGGGTCAGATTGATTTGCATATGGCCATGTCTGAACTGGGGTGGTGGAGTGAGCTAAAGAATGATGATGGATTAAACCCAGATCAGTTGACTGGGGGTGAGTGTTTGATTTGCTCTAACGCTCCGTCCATCATCCCCTTTGGTATTGCTTTGTTCGCCCTAAGTTGGCAGGGTATGCCCAGACGTGGGTCCCTTGCTCACTTTGCCACTGGATTCAAGATAGCCTGGCTGATGATGGTTTTGAACCCGAAACCGGTCCCAGGATGCTTGTTTCTGGTCCAGGGAAGACATGGCTTGGCAGTTCGGGCTGGACTGTTCCCATGAGGCACAGGGTCAGACTGATTTGCATATGGCCATGTCTGAACTGGTGTGGTGGAGTGAGCTAAAGAATGATGATGGATTAAACCCAGATCAGTTGACTGGGGGTGAGTGTTTGATTTGCTCTAACGCTCCGTCCATCATCCCCTTTGGTATCGCTTTGTTCGCCCTAAGTTGGCAGGGTATGCCCAGACGTGGGTCCCTTGCTCACTTTGCCACTGGATTCAAGATAGCCTGGCTGATGAGGGTTTTGAACCCGAAACCGGTCCCAGGATGCTTGTTTCCAGTCCAGGGAAGACATGGCTTGGCAGTTCGGGCTGGACTGTTCCCATGAGGCACAGGGTCAGACTGATTTGCATATGGCCATGTCTGAACTGGGGTGGTGGAGTAAGCTAAAGAATGATGCTGGATTAAACCTAGAGCAGTTGACTGGGGGTGAGTGTTTGATTTGCTCTAACGCTCCGTCCATCATCCCCTTTGGTATCTCTTTGTTCGCCCTAAGTTGGCAGGGTATGCCCAGACGTGGGTCCCTTGCTCACTTTGCCACTGGATTCAAGATTGCCTGGCTGATGAGGGTTTTGAACCCGAAACCGGTCCCAGGATGCTTGTTTACGGTCCAGGGAAGACATGGCTTGGCAGTTCGGGCTGGACTGTTCCCATGAGGCACAGGGTCAGACTGATTTGCATATGGCCATGTCTGAACTGGGGTGGTGGAGTGAGCTAAAGAATGATGATGGATTAAACCCAGATCAGTTGACTGGGGGTGAGTGTTTGATTTGCTCTAACGCTCCGTCCATCATCCCCTTTGGTATCGCTTTGTTCGCCCTAAGTTGGCAGGGTATGCCCAGACGTGGGTCCCTTGCTCACTTTACCACTGCATTCAAGATAGCCTGGCTGATGAGGGTTTTGGATGCTTGTTTCCGGTCCAGGGAAGACATGGCTTGGCAGTTCGGGCTGGACTGTTCCCATGAGGCACAGGGTCAGACTGATTTGCATACAGCCATGTCTGAACTGGGGTAGTGGAGTGAGCTAAAGAATGATGATGGATTAAACCCAGATCAGTTGACTGGGGGTGAGTGTTTGATTTGCTCTAACGCTCCGTCCATCATCCCCTTTGGTATCGCTTTGTTCCCCCCGGGGGGGGCAGATCAGGGGCTATTGCCCCCATCTGCCTTCTCGGGGGGCACAAAGTCTTTAGTTTTATTTGGGGGGTAGGGTGGGGGCATTTGCATGGCCATTCTGGGCAGCCCCCACCCCGGGCCTATAAATAAAAAATAATCCCTGGCATCTAGAGTGCTTTCTGTCCCCCCGGGGCGGCAGAAAGACTAGAATTTTGGGTGGGGGAGGGGTGGGGGTATTGTCATGCTCATCTTGGGCAACTCCACCCCTACATTCATCGGGGTGAAAAAAAAATTGGCGTCTAGTGGGCTTTCTGCCCCCGCAGGAGGGGCTGATTGGGGGCTACTGCAGAAAGACTGTAATTTTGGGGGAGGGTTGGGGGCATTGGCATGCCCATATTGGGCAGCCCCCACCCCTAATTTGCATTTAAAATAAAATCCCTGGTTTCTAGTGGGCTTTCTGCCCCCCCGGGGGAGCAGATTGGGGGCTACTGCCCCATCTGCCCCCCAGGGGGGGCAGAAAGACTGCAATTTTGCGGCAAAGGGGTGGGGGCATTGGCATGCCCATATTGGGCAGCCCCCACCCCTAGTTATAATTTTTTTTAAAATCCCTGGTATCTAGTGGGCTTTTTGCCCCCCCGGGGGGGGCAGAAAGACTGTCATTTTGTGGCAGAGGGGTGGGGGCATTGGCATGCCCATATTGGGCAGCCCCCACCCCTAATTCCAAGTAAAAAACAATCCATGGTGTCTAGTGGGCTTTCTGCCCCCCCGGGGGGGCAGATTGGGGGTACTGCGGGGCAGAAAGACTGACTGTGCCCGAAAATAAAATGGGGGGAGCAAAGGCCCTTGCCCAAGGGGCCGCTCCCCCCTCCCTGGTTCCGAGTGGGTGGATCCCTGCTTGGGGATCGCCCTCCTGGGGCGATCCTCAAGCAGGGATCCACTAGGGAGGGGTACCATTGGAAAGGGGAGATTGATTCTCCCCTTTCCAATGATACCTCTCCCGTCTTTCTACGTGCTCAGGGGTCTGAGATAGCCCCCTGAGCACGTAGAAAGCGAAACTGAAATGAGCCTCTTGGCTCATTTCAGTTTCGGTTTCTACTGAAATGACGTCAGCGCGACGTGCGCGCTGATCGTCATTTCAGGGAAACCGTGCATGCAGCCTCAGGAGCTGGGGAAGCTCTTCCCTAGCTCCCGAGGCTGTTTGGGGGTTAAGGGAATCCCTCTGGTGCCCGCACCAGAGGGATTCCCTGTGCCATGTGCGAGGACGGCCAGGGGCCGTCCGACGCACATGAGCACTGGTGCGTCTGACGGCCCCAGGCCATCCGACGCATCGAAGGGGTTAACAAAAAAGATTAAAAAACTAAATAATGTTGTGTGAATAATAAAAATATTTTTGATAATGATTAGCATCTGGGAATCGATACATTGTTATTGAAATTTTGAAGGTCCACTTTATATTGCATTTCCTAAAGGTTTGTGCCCACATGTTATTTATTCCCTGATTTAGGAAATATTTTCATTTTCAGGGGTACCCTCATTTTTGCAACTCCTGAAATCACCATACTGACCACAACGTATCCAAGCTATGGTGTTGTGTAGCAAGAAGAGGAACCTTTCTAAATAGCCATCAGCAATATCTGTCTCAAGTAGTAAATCAACCAACTTTGGTACATTTATTTTATCAAATTCACTCTTTATAGAGAAGAACACCTGTGGTTGTATTATGCATAGAGTTCTTTGAGCACAAATGGCATTTTTTCTCCCGGGACTTTATGGCTTTATATAAGGCACCTTAGAGGTTTTCGTGGAGAGTGCAGGTTGACATCTGCAATGGGATCAGTGCATTTGCTGTGATATGGCGCACTGTCCATGTGTGAACACGGTGCACGCATTTAAGGGTGCACAGCGGTCCAGAGTGGGACAGTGCGCTGTGTCCGTAATGTGCCCTCTGATCCCATCTTGCATCTTAATTTTACGTTTACCAGGAAGATCCGTGTTCATGCAAAAATTTGAGATAGACCTATATTTCTCTGGACGTAATTGATCTGCCATCTTAAAGAAAGGTATGATTCTAGCCATATAGCCGTGGGCAGCATTTGGCCTCTGAGGTATTCATTGTAAACTATTTGAGTGATAATGGGTGCATACAAAAATGTCCGATTTATAGAAATCTGGATTCCTACATATAATCATTTTTTTAAAAGACATTCAATATTTTCACATTTTTACAGGAGAGGAGGATCAATCGGAATAGATTATTATATTGTCCTTTTTTATTGACCTGCCATTCCAATATTTTCTTCAGTTTCCACTGAGAGTGTTCAGAGACTACAATCACTACAACTAATCCATTGTTTGGTGGTCATTTTCAGCCGTTTTCAAAATGCTCCACACACTCCTTCGTAAAGTTCTACATGTTTCGACTTTCATAATGGGAACAAGTTCATGAGATCTTAAAGACAATATCCTATTTCACAAGCTTAAAATGGAAATGGGGTTGTGACTGATTTAATAAATTCATTGGATGTATGTGTTAATTTCCTACCAGTCTCTGATTTTGTCATACTTTGCTGTTAACCTGTGAGAATATATATCACAGGTGAAATAAGTATTCGTTATGTGATAAGTGGTGCGCCATTTACCAGCCATCATACTGGGAAAACACCAGTACTGCTTGCCCGGGCTGGCTATCCAAAGTATAGAGGGTTGTTTGCCCTGTGGGAAAGACTACTCATATAAACTAAGAAATAGGTTTGTATCAATCTATCTGATTGGGTAGTCCAGTGAAGAGCCCACCATCTTACCTTTGATCCTCGTCACCTTCGGAATTAGTGACCCTGGTAGTGGTACTGGGAGACCTCTGTTCCGTCATGTATCCTAATTGCTGGCAAGAGCTACCTTGACTCTTGCCTGTTTATTCCTTTTTGGGATGTCCATGGGTCCCAGGGCCGACTAAACATCAAAAAAACAGATGTGCTTATAATTCTCTTGAAGTATCTCATCTGTCTTAAAACAGTACATTTTTGTATTATTATGTGTAGACAGTTGTGCCCCAGTAGGCCTTCTATGTGCGTATCATTATTTAATCAAATGGAATTGGATAAATAGAAAACCGTCAGATTTGTAGAATCAGAGCAAATTAAGGGCCTGATTTAGATCTTGGAGGACGGGTTACTCCACCACAACGGTGACGGCTATCCCGTCTTCCAAAAATTAATCACATTATATCCTATGGGATTTATATTTTGGCGCACGGGGTATCCGTCACCATTGTGATGGAGTAACCCGTCCGCCAAGATCTAAATCAGGCCCTAAGTCTCGACTGGGCCTTTCGCAGGTATACGCATATTCTGAGTATGTGATAACTCAATTAAAGGGACCTGTGCAATTATTTTTATTTGTTCCAAGTAGTAACTTTGTCATACTGTGATGCTCTGAAATCACATTTTATAATAACATAAGGTATTCTTCCCTTTAGTCCTTGGGGGTTAGTATCACAGCTAATGCATGTTTCTCTCTCCATCCATGTGCAACCAAGTTCAAAATGCCTCAAACAACATTCTGCTTTATATACTCATGCCATAAGTCCCAACTCTCCTGCAACTCATTCACTGTTAACAGATGTTTATATTTGTGTCACATCTTATAGAGCTCCACAGACAAGGATTTTGTTTTCTTTCCAAAAACTGCATCAAAATAGTGGCATTCGTTTTTTTCTTGAGCTTGTTGGTAGTTTTATTGTGTAGTGTCTCATAGAAGGCTTGCACAAATACCATTGGGCTTTGTCTAATATCGTCTGATAATTGATTGACAATGGCAGGGTCAGGGGAAAGAGATACTTATAAGAACTTATTGAAAGGGGATGAAAACCAATGTACTTCCCTACCTTTTCATAAATTTACTATGTTCTTTAGTTTGTACCATGGATTCTGGCTAGGGATGGAACTATGAACATCCTAAACTTTTCATTTGATTGCCATCACTTTTGAGTCCTAAAAGAAGTCATGAAGCTATACCCCATATCCACACCCGTCATAATAAAATGTTTCAGGCTAGACCTTGTATTGGTTTTAATGTGGTAAATGTCGCATTAGTCCATGTCAATGGTATGACCCACTTTATAAAGCAGAAAAAGATTCTAACATCCCTCGGCTCTGAACATCCAGATATAGCCCAGCTGCAGGAGACCCACCTTTCAGCTTTAGAATCTGCTAAACTGAAAAGAGATTGGGTGTGTAGTGTGATCCCCACCTTTCAAATGAACAACCTCCCTGAAGCAAATACTGACCCTACGCGCACTCCTAGGAAAAACAAGGTGGCTATACTCATTCATAAGAACCTCTCAGTGAGGGTCCTACAGACTTGGACTGATGTACACGGTTGGTAAGTCTTTGCCTGCCTACATGTATAGAACTACGCATTTGTTCTGGGCTCTGTTTATGTTCCACTAGGCACCAAACACCTTTTGTTTTTCCACCTGACCATGCTACTGGCAGAATTCGGTTCCTATCCGGTCATTATCGGTGCCAACCGGAACATGATGCTGGACCACCTCCTGGACAAGTCAGTGGATTTGATCCTTGGCACTCACGGGATAGAGCCACCCTTGGTGATGTAATGGCTGATTTTTGTCTCTGCGACCTATGGCGATTGTTGCATCCTAGCCGGGAAAGGGACGACACAACATTTCTCCTTCTCATGGTACAGAATCCAGATTAGACTTTTTCCTATCATACGGACGTGTAATATCACTGTGGGGACTGTTTCGGACCATACCCCGACTGCTCTCTGTCTAGACCTCCACCTGGCGCCACCCAAATCCCATACATGGTGCATGGATGTCTCAAATTTTAGGATGCCTGAAGATAACTGAAGCTTCTTTCCTGGCTCACGGAGTACCTTGAACTTAATGGACCAACTGCTCCCTTGAAGCAGGTTTTGTGGGCAGCCGGCAAATCATACCTCAGAAGTATCCTCATGAGGGACTCTAATACAGCACGGAGTGCCACTGAGCACAATAAATTGATGCTGGAGAAGTTAAACAAATCTTTACAGGTGACCTATAGGGAGCACCCCACGCCGACCCTCTTTCACATTCTTCTCAACCAAAAATCTAAACTGAACATGACCTACACCAGACTTGCGGAGAAAACACTCATGAGAAGTAAACAGAGAAGTTATGAACAGAGTGAAAAAGCTAGCCGGTTTCTTGCTCTACTGCTTCGGCAAAGGGAGACTAAGACGGCTATTCCGGCTATCCATGACGCCTCCGGCTCCTTGTTGTCCCCCTCAGACCTCATTGCACATGAAATTCGCTACTTTTTACTGTGATCTCTATTTTTTGGAGGGCCGCTATGATACTATCAAAGAGGATTCCTTCTTGTCCAGACTTTGCCTCCCCAGACTGCCCGTTCATATGTGGGAAGAGTGGGAACAGGATATTATGAAGGAGGAAGTTGAGGAGGCTATTAAGCGAATGGAGACAGGCAAGGCACCAAGTGAAGACGGATTCCCGCTTGAATTTTATAAAATCACACAGTCAGTCACTATACCCCTTCTTACTGAAACTTTCCGTGAGGCCACAACTTCCGTCTCCTTGCTGGAGGAATTTAATCAAGCTCATAATACACTCATTCCTAAACCGAATAGGGACCTGCTTCTTTGCGCCAACCATCACCCTATCTCCCTTTTGAACTGTGATATGAAAATTCTGGCCAAGGTCCTGGCCAGTAGTCTGGGTAGAGTGATCCCTCTTCTTGCCCATATAAACCAATTGGGGTTTGTGCCAGGCCGCTCTTTCTGCAACCATCTACTTACACAGCTGCATGTCCTTTGGCTCATCCGAACTGACGTGGACACCAAATTGTTACTCTCCGTAGACGCAGATCGAGTTGAATGGCTTTATCTTTTTTGTACTATGGAACGATTCAATTTCAGATCGCATTTCCTGGGCATGGTGCACTGTATTTAAACCTTCCCAGTGACCCAGGTACTTTGCAACGGCTTTCTCTCTGACCATATACACATTTGACATGGCACGAGGCAGGGATGCCCTCTGATACCCCGCTGTTTCTCCTAGCCTTAGAACCAATGACCATTGCTATATGCTCATCCATCTCGATCTTCAGGGTAAGAACTACTGTGAGGAACCTCAAACTGCTGCTCTATGCAGATGATGTGCTCCTGATGCTGAGTAACCCTGCAACTTCCATACCAGCACTGATGACGCTTATTGAAGATTTCTCAGTCTTTTCCAGGTACAAGATCAACTGGGCTAAAACACAAGTGCTACCCATGACGCCAACCAACACACGGTCTTTGCTTTATTGGCTGCCAGCAAGATGGCTCCCAGGCGGGCTGAAATATCTCGGGATAAGAATTACTACTGACTTCACTAATATGGTTAAATACAATGTTTTCCCACTCCTGGAGAAAACAAAAATGGACTTCAATATCTGGAGGTCCTTACAGCTCTCCCTATGGGTAGGGTCCAAACGATCAAGACAGGGTTGTCCCTAGATTCCCCTATGTGTTTGGCATGCTTCTGTTTCATATCCCGGCAAGCTATTTGGAGCAGATTGATACGACCATTCAACGCTATATATGCGATACCACTCCACCTCGATTGGCACCGTCCAAGCTTCATGCAGCCACGACCTCACAGGGGTCTTCGCCTCCCGCACATCCAGGCATACTACAGGGCTCACCACCTCTCCCAGATGGCCTATTATCTAAACTTTCATATTGAACTCCCACTTTGGAATAAAATAGAAAGCAGACTTTACAAGGGGGTGAACACGTCACTTCTGTATTCTGACCCCAATTTTTCGTCAGATCCGCATAACCCTATTTTCTTGGAGATGCATAGGGTCTGGAAAACGATACACAAACTCCTACAGGAGGATGGGTTTACACACCCTAACACTTCACTGTGGCACAACGCTGCAGTGTCCATAGACTCTAATCCCTTCTTATGGCCAGATTGGTGTCTTAAAGGAATTTTAAAAGTGGACAAAAAACTGACTGAAGGAGTTGTAAAACCCTTCACTGAGATGCCAGACACATACAGACTACCCAAATCTCATTTTTGGAGATACCTTCAGATGCGGCATTGCTTCCATTCAATGCTGAAGACATGTAAATGGCTCCACACGCCGTCTTCACTATACACTTATCTTGTTTGATGAGGTCACTGCAAGAAACTGATCACAAGACTTTATAACCTATTAATCACCAGACAGTTTTCCGCTTCGCTGGACCATCTTATTCTGCTCTGTTGGCAACACTGGCTTGCCACCATTTACTCCCCAACACAGTGGATGCAGCTCATAGCTGACCACGATAGAGAACTCCGAGAGGTGCAGCCTAAATTCAGCTACTTTAAAATACTCCAGGACTGGCACTGGTATCCGGAACGGCTCTACTGGGCAAAGTTAGCACTCTCATCCAACTGCTGGAGATGGGCAGCACCTAACAGTGACATTTTGCATATTCTATTGTCTTGCCAGATGCTCCAAATCTACTGGACTCAGGTGTGGCAGGTCCATACTGACAGGTGTGGACTAAGCTGCGCAACCTCAGCTGTACTTACAATATTACATGACTTCTGGACTCTTCTTTCGATCACCAAACATGAGAGGTGCCGGGTCTCTCCCGCCTTGGCGACAGCGAAACTGTGTATTCTTCTGAAGTGGTCCAAGACCGCTGTCCCCATGCTTGAGGCTGATGCATATGAACACTTGATTTACCGGTTGAACCAGCAATCACAACTTTTCTTAGATATTTGGGGCGGTTTTCTGAACACTACATTTTGACTCCTTTCACTTATTTCATTGCTCACCCGAGGGAGGTCAATTCTTCGTTGTTTACTTGCAGTTCTTTAGGCATATGTTATGTACCTCTGTATATGCTATGCTCTAGTTGGTGGACACTAGTTCTCTCTGCGAGGCGAACGGATCTCACCTCTGTGACGCTATTTACTTAGTACATTGCTAATGTTCTCTTAGATGTTGATGGGTTCAGATATGTCGTTTAGGCAGCTTGCTGATCTGTGCGGGTATGCCTTCAGTCTCTATTGGGTTTGTTCTTTTACTGTAACACTGTTGTTTTCCTATTTTTATGTCTTTTCCATGCGTAACAGATAAAATATAGGTGATGATCTATCGGTTCTGATATGCTGACTTCTTAATAAACATGATGTAAACAATAACTGAGGCCCTTAGTCTAAGATTACTCCAAGGCCTTTTGCCAGGTTGATTTTACCCTGATAAACAGAAGGGATTTAACTGAGCAATATTCCGTTTTTCGGTGGTATTCTGAACGCAACTTTGCTTTTGCTCCCATTTAGGTGCAACCAGTTTTCCTTCAGCCAAGAATGCCATTCAAGCAAACACACCAACTGGCACAGTTACTAGTAAAGACACACATTGAGTGTCATGGTCTTAAAAGTGCAAAATTCGGCTGGAGGGGTGCCCTCAGCAAAGCCTACTAACAGCTTAGCTCCTTGATGGGAGTGTAAGTATGCATGAACATTCATTTTCTCTCGCACATACGTCCTTGCAACTCACGTGAATTTGTATTGCCATATATCAGACTGAAATAGGGTTCACTATAACATGAACAGAGGTTTCTAAACTTTTTTTCCCGTGGCCTGGTAGGGGAAGGCTCCCTATTTGCTTTTTATTTAATTATCTTATATTTATTTGGTGCCCTTTCCTCATAAGCTACAGGGCATCTTTAGACTTTTTCTTCTTGACTCGCCTCAAGTTGTTCCCTTTTACTCGGCAGGGCACCTTGTAGTTCTGCGCACATGCAGAACAGCGCAATAAAGCATACCTAAGTATAATAAGGTATTTGTTTGCATGACATATTATTCTGTTATCTAAGATTTAATACATAACAAATTACTCATAAACAATCTGAAATGTGTGTTCAGTGGAATATCTGAGCATTGCAATTCAATACAAAATCCCAGGTGCATCATAGAAGAAATCAATATGTAAGCGGAATGAGGCAGCATGAAAGTGGAAACTCTCATCAGGCTTCTGTCACAGTGTGAGTCCTAAATTAATCAATACCACTTGTGCTCACATTTTTAATAACAGTTGTAATCCATAAGACAAATGATACAATGCAACATAAATTGGTGTGAAATAGAGTGTATTTAATGGTCAATGTACAAGCAGGCTGTGTCTGCTGTGTGACAAGGAACATAGGTCCTGCCCAATCAGACAGTGCCCGGAGAACTGGTTTGACAGGTCAGTGTGTGGGTCGGTTCTTTAGCTGTATGTGGTCCTGATTTATGGTCTACTGGGTCGGTTTTTACTGTTGATTACTCTGATTTTACTACAAAAAGGGCCTGCAGCAAATTGAAATGCATGCATTCTTCCATATCTTGAAAAATACTTATACAGCGTCTTTACAAGTTAAAAACTGCTCCAATTTGCAAACATGGGCCAGTTTTTCAGCTATCTAATTCACTAATGGGGGCCACTTTTATTTTGGTGCCCAAGCCTATTTTCTGTCCCAGTCCGACCCTGAGTGGAAACGCAATCAAGATAGGCACATATGCAATATGTTTTGTATACAACAGGATGTATATAGCTCACCTGGACCTGTCAGTATGAAAGCACTTTACATTACAACAGAGGTTAACAGCAATTGGACTGGATTGAGTTTGAGGAAGGCAATTGTTAGAAATTGGGTTTCTTATTGGCAGAGTTTTGCACCCTGTCCAAGTAGGGACCAAAATCCTAGTCAGGATAAGTCAGATACACAACCTAAATGAATCTGTGCTCACCCTCTGGTAGATTGGCACAGAGAAGTCAGGCTTAACTTTAGAGGCAATGTGTAAAGTATCTGTGCACTTTTTGATTACAGTAACACAGTACAAATAACACAAAAGGCCCCACACTGATTTAGAAAAATATCACTCTCTTTACTGAATAAAACAAGACCAAAATGACAAAATTCCAATCAGTATTTCTCCAGTTAGGTCTTTTTAAATATTGCAGGTAAAACAGTGTTCAAAACGTTTCTCGTATTTCAATGATTAGAGGCAGGCCCCGCTGAGTCACAGTACCTTACGGAGAAGATTCGTCGGGCCGCTGTCGCTGCAAGAGCCGGGCTGCGAGGGTGTCGGCCTGCCTCGTGAGCAGGACCTGCGAGGCTGTGGCTTCCTGGATGGGAAGCAACCAGCATCGCACACACTGCGTTAATACTCTGTATGGGCTGATGACCCTCACGGCCGGAACACACTTCTTGGGCACGCCCCTGGTCACCTGGAAAACGCTACACTGGGAGGTGCTGCTGCGACATCAGGAAAGGGGGGATCGGCACGCACCGTTTCGGAAGGTTGTGGCGCGAGTTGAAGATGAAGCAGTGATCCTGAGCACATTAAAGCGGTCAATCTCTCTGAAAGCTGCAGTGCTAGTTGGAGGATGAAGCGCTGATACTGAGCACAACAAAGCGCTTGATCTGTAGCAAAATAAAGCACTCACTTTTTCACAAAACAAGCTGGCGATCAGGCACGCTCTGATCCTTGTCAACATTCAGCTGCCAGACTCACGGATTCCGGAAGTGGATGTCTTTGATGGCCCTGAGACTTCATGAACAGGAGACAAGCCAGCAAGTCCTTGGAGTTACTAAGAAGTGAAAAGGTTGTAGAGATATGGTTCAGTCCTTCTCACTGCCCAGGCAAGAGGCAGCAGGCCAACACAGCAAAGCAAGTATCAAGGTGGCAGTCCCTCTTACAGCACAGCAATCAGCAGGAAGCAGGCCAACTCAGCAAAGCAGTTAGCAGAGTGGCAGTCCCTCCTGCAGCACAGCTCATCTTCCTGGCAGAGTATCTTCAGGTCACAAAAGTGAACTGAGTACATGGTGTCAGAGGCCCAGTACCTTTGAACCTCACAAGTTCATTGCCCTTTCTTCCCAGGCTCCTGACAGACTACAGTGGAGTATGCAGTTCTTTGTGTGTGGACAAGTACAGCCCTATTAAGGTGCAATTGTCAGCTCCTCCCTCTCACTCTAGCTCAGAGAGACCCATCAGTCTGGTGATGGGTCATCAGGATATGCGTGGCACTCCTCCACTCCCTTTGTGTGTGACTGTCTAGATGCACAAAGCCCAGCTGTCACCCAACCCAGATGAGTATTCAGAGACAGGCAGAGGCACAAAATGGTTAAAGAAAGAAAAGGATAACTTTCTAAAAAGTGGCATTTTCAGACTAGCAACTTAAAATTCAACTTTACCATAAATTGGGATTTTAAAGTGTGAGTCCAGGGACACAAAACTTAAAATGTCTATCTATTCCCAGTTGAATATTACACTTAAAAGACGTTTTAAGTCAATCCCAATGTTAACCTACGGACGAGATAAGCCTTGCAGTAGTGAAAAACGAATTTAGCAGTTCTTCACTACAGGACATGTAAAACGCAAAAGTACATGCCCTACCTTTTAATACACTTCACCTTGCCCATAGGGCTGCCTACGGCTTACCTTAGGGGTGACTTATATGTAATAAAAGGGAAGGTTTGGGCCTGGCAAGTAGGTTAACTTGCCAGGTCGAAATGGCAGCTCAAAATTGCACACACAGGCTCTGCAATGGCAGGTCTGAGCCATGTTTTAAAGGGCTATTGAGTGGGTGGCACAATCAGTGCTGCAGGCCCACTAGTAGCATTTCATTTACAGGCCCTGGGCACATGGAGCACTCTTTATTAGGAAATTATAAGTAAATTAAATATGCCAGTTGTGGATAAGTCAATGTTATCATGTGTAGAGTAGAGAGCATATGCACCTTAGCACTGGTTAGCAGGGGTAAAGTGCCCAGAATCCTAAAGCAAGCAAAATCGAAGCCAGTAACACAGGATTTTAGAAGGTAAAAAGTCAGGGGAAACCACACCAAGGATGCCAGGTCTAACAGTAATCAAAAAATTAAAGACAATACACATTTCATCAGAGTAAAAACTTACAGGGCGAGTCCATAGAAACAGTGTGGGAAATTAGACTAGGAATTTCAGATAAGGGAGGGATTATTTCATTTGATGCACTTATCAATTGAAGGGCACCTTTTGCAAAATTAGCTGCCTTATGTAGTGATAGGAAATGCGAGAAAATATTTTGTGATCGCCCTTTATGAATCCTCAAATTGTAACATTATCCGTACTAGGAAAAAAAACTGGTGGTTAAATAGACACATAAACAGCGATTTATAAATATATAAATACATGTATAACACGTTTTAAACAGTTCTTTCATGACCACCTGGGTGTCAGGCAAATACAACAAATGTACATCCTTTGTGTTCTACATAGCTAGAATTCAGCAGTAGGTGCCATTGGAAAAGTTTGGCTGGCGAATAACACAGACAATGCATTGTTTTATAACACACTTTTAAACAGAAAGACATCTACGGTACACCCACTGAATTTTGTTTTTTAATACTTTGGGTTTTGGACACTCTTACAGCCCAAATTCTGTTGATCAGGTTTGAGAGCCTGTAAGTATATGCAAAATCCAGTTTAATTTGTGTCTGACAGGACACTCATTGGGTCTGTAGACATAGCGAGTTTTTTAACAGCAGTAGTTAGAATAAGGGGAAAAAAAGTGAGAGCGACTCCCATGATCTAGAACATAGTAATTATTTTTTTATAATCGATATTAAAGTTGTACTTGATGAATTGTTTGTTTACCTTGATTATGAAACTTGTGTACTATTCTTGGTGTAAGCTTATGTCATATTACTGTTTTTAACCTCCTTTTTATTCTGTAGAATGCTTTTATGGTTTTAATTAACCGAATAAAGTGATTTTGACTGACTGACTGTCACTAGGAGGTATGAATTTTTAATAAACTGTAAATGGTCTGTAGTTATATAATAAACTTAAGAACTTACCAGCACTAGCAACCTTAAATATGTCATAGACAGCTCACATCTGGTGGATCAGAAAATTAAAAAGTAAATTTATTGTAATAAGAGAAATCCAAGACAAAATTATGTGTTACATTTGTTTTCTAATCTGAACAATTATATTCATTACCATGCTGGTTTTGGAGTTTTAAGAAATCGCATTTAATTTGAATAATTCATATTTCATATTTCATCAGAATGTTTAATCCTTGGTATGTTTAAAAAAGCAATCCAGCAGAAGCAAACAACACATACAAAAACCATAATTTAAGTTTGCAGACACTGGGGAATGATAGAAGGCTTCACTATAGCCTTATAGCCCCCTGTTGTGGGACTGTACCTGTCATTAAAGGCCCGCTCCAATTTTAAAGGCCCGACTCGAAGGTGAGGACCTTTAACAAGGGAGCGGGCCTTTAATGGCTGGTATAGCCCAGCTACGGCGGGCTATAAGGCTATTAGAACATTCCGCCACTAGAGGGCAGAATGTTCTAACAAATAAAACAAAGGCCTCAGTGAGCCCGAGGGGATTCAAATCCCCTTGAGCTCCATGACGCCTTTGTTCACATCAACACCTGTGAAGACAAAAAATTGGAACGTTGGAGCTTACCGGCCGTTTGAAGCTCGGAGCACTCCATTTTCTTTAATGGAGCTCCCAGCATTCCAATGTTCTGACAAGTATAATATGCGTGTATCTTTTTAAGTGATTGTAAGCATAATCTGGTATACCAGATGGAATTTTGAGTGCTATATAGCTAATTACAGCATCTGGTTACATCTTCCCTTGTATTATGAAGGTGTGGCAGTGTACAATATGTTTCCTGGTAGCCGAGTATTGCCTCTGTGTAACCTTTGCTGCTGCACGTTGTGGTCTTTACCGTCCAACCGGAGAGCCTCGAAATAATAACATTTTTGCCCTAACCTTGGGAGTAACCTCTAATAGTGAATTCAGAACTTATATGTTTTAATTATAAACAGAATATCGAGAAGCAAAACTTTTACTGTTTTCATGAGAATGAGAAAACAAAATTTCAGCCCAGTTTCTGGAAGGACAATTGTGATAATGGAGCTTTCTTTCCCACGACCTATTCCACTTCCATTCCTTCCTGTTCCAGTATGCCTCAATCAATCAATCAATCATTCAACCAATCATTTGTAGAGCGCAGCAACTCACCTGTGCGGGTCTTGAGGCGCTGGAGCCGTACTCGCTGCATGGAGGTCGTTTATTCAAACAACCAGGTCTTTAAATCTCCTCTGAATTGTTGAAGTGATAGTGCGGTCC
Organism: Calotriton arnoldi; assembly: GCA_963921515.1. Classification (NCBI taxonomy): domain Eukaryota; kingdom Metazoa; phylum Chordata; class Amphibia; order Caudata; family Salamandridae; genus Calotriton; species Calotriton arnoldi. The sequence continues at coordinate 186,167 of CAWUFW010018743.1, read as the reverse complement.
TGAGGTGCAGAGGTAGGTTGTTCTAAGCCTTGGCTCCCAGGTGCGAAAAGGAGCATCCTGCGCTGTTGGTTCGATGGATCTGTTTTTTTTTTTGAGGAATAGGGAGGCGGAACGGAGGTGTCTGGATGGTTGGTGGAAGGTTAGGCGGTTGTTGTTGTATGCTGGTCCTTTGTTGTGCATGGCCTTGTAGGCGTGGGTCAGCATCTTGAACTGGTATCTTTTCTGGATCAGGGACCTGAGATGGGATGTGATGTGGGTCCTTCTGAGGAGGCCAAGTATGAGTCTTGCTGCTGAGTTCTGTATTGTTTGGAGTCTCTTCAGGAGGCGTACCATGATACCTACATAGAGCATGTTTCTGTAGTCCAATCTGCTGGTGACGAGGACCTGCATGACAGTTCTTCAGGTGTTTACTGGGGGCCATCTAAAGATCTTGCGGAGCAGGTCTGTTGCGAAGCAGGTGGAAGAGACTGCATTGACTTGTTTCTTCATGGATAGCTTGTTATCCAGGATGATGCCGAGATTGCAGGCGTGGTCTGTTGGGTCAGCGGGTTTGCCGAGCTCCACAGGCCACCATTAGCCAGCCCACAGTGAGGTGTTGTTTGCAAAAGGTGAGGACTTCCATTTTCACCAAGATGAGTGTAAGACAGTTGTCCTTTATCCAGTCCGCAATATTCATCATGTATCTGTGGAAGTTGGCTTTTGTGGTGGGGGGGTCTTCAGACAGGGAGAGGATGAGTTGTGTGTCATCAGCGTAGGAGATGATGTTGAGTGCGTGGGATCTGACAGTGTCAGCCAGGGGGGTCATGTAGGTGTTGAAGAGGGTAGGGCTGAGGGAGAACCCTGGGGGACACCGCAGATGATATTCTTTGGCTCTGAGGTGAACAGCAGGAGTTGGATCTTCTGAGTTCTGCTGGAGATGTACGAGACAATCCATTTGAGGGTGTTTCCTTGAATTCCGATCCATTTGAGAGCATTTCCTTGAATCCTCACCTCTTCACTGTTGGAATGTTGCATCCCCAAATTTCTATTCTGTCAAGGAGCTGTGTTGATTTGTCAGGCAGGTGGCCCTTGGTGGTAGGGTAAGTAAATCTGCTACCTTCATGTAAGACTTGTTTATTTTCTCACTGGAGATGAGTTCCAACAACATGTGTGGTGTGGACAGTGCTGACACCATCACTTCACTCTCTGTATCACACAGTCGGTTGACAGTGTGTTAACTATTTTCATCTACATGATGTGTGCCCCACAGTTACTCTGACAGTAGCCTTTCCATATTGTGAGGAAGCACTTATTTTAGCAGTGCTAGGTCTGTCTGTATTTTCCTTGCTCAGCTATGGCTGATAATATGAGTTTGAGCCTCGCTCCTGTACTGCTCTATGGTGAATATGGAGTTGGCGTTATCTGTCTGACCCATGTATTGGTACCAGTCTATGTACCTCCATTTCTCTATCAGTGACCTGGATCGCTTTGCTGTGGGGCACGATCACCAGCTCCGACAGCTCTAAGCAGTAGCACATTGCTCCTACGACTAATTCGGTCAGGTTTCCTACGAGCATCCTCCTCAGCATGTTCTCTGTATTCGCTCTGCTCGCTGGATGTGATAACTACTCCATGGGGACTTAGGTGATTGTCAATCTTATAGCCACAACTTTTATCAGGCTTCCTCAGGCTGTCTGTGGCATTTCTGTGTTAAGACAGCCACAGTTCTTTTTAGTGCTCCAGCCAAAATCCTGTCAGGATTTTGCCTGTACTCCCCAACCATCTACTCTGTTTAAAGCAGTATTTTAGGAATGAGTGGCTATTTTAATGGAAAGTCTTCTGTACTTCCTGCAGTAAAGTTTTGTATTTATTCATGGAGTTCCAAGATACCTTGTAAAGCAACATTTTTAACTTTATTTCCAATAGATTTCTAACTTTGATTACTGTATCCTAGTATACTTAACACCAGTTTTTGTTAATTTTCTATTTTTGTTTGCAGTATTATATCGTTTTTTGGGGGGCATTATCATTCCATAGGACATGGTGCTCACCCTAATTTGAAAGAGCTGAGGAGATTAAGCACACAGCGGAAAGTGCTAAACTTTAATATGTAAGTAGAACAGCACATGTGTATCATTAAATTTTGTACCAAAAACAATGAGTTATACCGCAATGATGTGCCCTTGTGAAATATCCAGACTCAAGCGTTTCCACTCCGGCTATACTGGACATTTAAAAAAGAATACCACATATGTTGCAAGAATATAAGTGTGCAGGAAATGTGGTAAGAGAGGAAATTTTTCCAGAATGTATAAGGAAATTTATATCAAGCGAGTAAAACACTTGTTAGTGCAAACATCCACCTAAAAGCATCTAGCGCTAATAAAGCAAATAAAAGAGAAAAGAGAAAATCATTGAAAAAAGCTATAATACAGGCTAAAAGGAGATCATGTATGTTACAAGACAAGAGATGCCAACTCAATTCGCTTTGCCACTCTATTTTAATTCTCCAAATGGTAAAAAGTTAACAACATACAAGGCAGCAAAGAAACCACTTGACGCAGGTTCTGGGTCTGTAGTTCGTCTTGTGTATGGTTTACTCCCAAACCTCCTCCTTTTGTCCAGCACCCTCGGGAAAACATAAGTACAAGTCCCTTAGCTTTCCAGATTTAGCTATTTTCACCCTTCACCAGTTAAACACCTCCATGTAGCAAAATTAAGTGACGTGACAGCTTTTAGATAACCACCTAGCTTGTGTGTGGCTATAAGAATAGATTAGCTCCTCAATATCGTTCACCATTAAACGCATGCCAATCCACAGCACTCCTCAATAAGGTGTCAATACCACACCCCCGTGAATGCATGGCAAGCCACAGTAGCCCTCAACTGAGGTCAGTAATGTCCCAATGAATGCCCCATACCCATCAGACCCAGATGCACAAATACAGCAAGTCACAGTCCCAGGATGCACACACTTGCTTGCCACACTTGCCTGAAGCCGTGACTTCAAACCGGAGTCATGGCCAGCTCATCCAGCACATCCTCCCTTGGGTGCTTTTGGCTGCGGTCGATGAAATCAGCTCTCCCTCTGTCCTCTGGTCCCCCGTTCTCCGGTCCTCTGTTCTCAGGTCCTCCTACCATACATTCTCCGGCTACGCCTTCAACACGCCAAACCTTCAACCTCAAACTCTGTGCCTGCCACCGTCATCACTTCCACCTGTCCTCCAGTGTCATCCGACCCTTCCCAACTCACGTCCTCCAACGACTCTGTCAGCCCTCCTTCAGTGATACACATTGATCACACCCCCGAATGCAGCCAATCCAATGAAGGAGATACAGGAACAACCTGGTCATGCACAACTAAAACACTAGTATGTGCATTCCCAGTGTCCCCGGGGTTCCCGCCATCAGCCAACACACCTGAATTGCCATAACTCACATACTGTGCATCTGCGAAAAACTACGCACACTGAGAATATACTGGCTTCACCCTATTTGGCGTATTTTAAATATACGGACATGTCAAGCTGCCCTGGTCGAGTGCATGAAAGGCGAATCAGTGCAGCTGGTGGCACGCTTCATGAAATATCTGATGGCAGTAAAGGCAGTTTTGGATTCTGACCATCACACAGAACTATAATTCATAATGCTGTGCCAAGTTTTCTTTTTTTTTTTTTTAGGTTTCATGTTTATAGTTGCTTAAGCGGTGTTTAAACCTTTTACATTTTTTAACAACTGACTGAAATAATTTTTTAATACTCTTTAATAATATTGGAATGCATACACTTTATACTGTTTTTTATATGGCCTCATTGCAAAGATTTTAATTAATTGTGCAATAAAAATTATCTATCTATCTTTACCATAACTTATTGCCTTTACTCCTGTTTTGCTGTCTTCGTTTTTGGCCTTAGGACTTTGCACAATTTCCCACTTCTAACCAGTGCTAAATTACTTGTGGTTTCTCCCCTAAACATGGTAACATTGGCTTCTACCCAATTGTTACAGTTAATTTACTTGTAAGACTCAAGTAAAGTGGTACTACATGTACCCAGGACCTGTAGGTTAAATGCTACTAGTGGACCTGCAGCTCTGATTGTGCCACCAACCTAAATAGCCTTTTAAACATGTCTAAGGCCCATCATTGCGGCCCGTGTGCGCAGTTCTAAACCACCAGTTTGATCTAGCTTAAAAACCTTTTTCCAGTCCTAAATCTTCCTTTTTAAAACACATCACCCCTAGGGTTGGCCCTACATAGCCCAGAGGGTAGGGTGCAATATATTTAAAAAGTTGGACATGTACTTTTAATTTTTACAAGTCTCAGTAGTGAAAAACTCCTCTGCCATAGAATAACATTGGGTTGCCTTAATACCTTTAATAAGTGCTAACTTCCAATTGGGAACAGGGAAGGAGGTGGAGTTTGGTATCTAATGAATTCCAAATTAAGATCCTCGTTATTGGTAAAGTGTGATTGTTAGTCACAATTCTGAACATTCCACTTTTAGAAAGTTTACATCTTCTTGTTGTATCCATTTGATGCCTGAAACCTGTTTACTGGGTCACATGACTAGGTTTAGCTGACAACTGGTCTTAGTGTATTGCTCCCAGAGAGTCAGACAAAGGGCCATAGGTGTTGGCAGGATGTGCCATCTCTGATTTGATGAGGGGGAGGAGTTATCACCAACCACACTTGCATGTCACAAAGACCCTGCCTGAGCACCCTCACAAAATGTTCGTCACCAGTATTTTGTGGCCCAGACAATCTGGGACCAGGAAAGGGAGGCAAGAAATTCCAGACAACTTTGGGTCAGGAAGGGCTTTGGAGTGTCTCCCACATGCACCAGGTAAAAATATTGGACCCGTAGACTAACTCTTCAGATCACTTCTGTTCAGACTGCCCAGCTGTCTGAAGTCTGCCCTGCTACCCAAGACTGCTTTGCTGACCAAGGACGGCTCTCTGCCCAAGACCTGTTTTGCTGCACCAGGACTCTTCTGCTATTGCTTGCTAACTGCTGACTCCAGCCCACCTGTGTGTCCCAGGACTCCAAGAAGAATCTCCAAGGGCCATTTAGCTAACCTGCTCTAAAGCCACAGTGACACCACAGGCTTCACCGCATGACCATCTCCACGCAAGGCCGTCGCAACCGCCACTGCATGACACATCCACATTGCAGAGCCTCGCATTGCAGCAGCCGTTCATCGGAACTGCAGCTGTGTGACGCATCCTCGAACCAGACCTTGCAGAGCAGCCGCAGCACTTCGGAACCACTGCTGTGTGACGTATCCTAGAAGCAGAGCCTCGCATTGTATCCACTGTTCATCAGAACTGTCCCTGAATTACACATCTTCAATGCAAGACTTTGTATCACAGTCGCAGCCCGTCAGAACTGCTGCTGTGTGATGCATCCCTGATGTAAAGACTTGCATCGGAATCATGGCTGCTCAATGCATCCTTGTTACAAGGCTTTGCATCAGCGCTGCTGGTCTTCTGACTGGCTGCTGCACTACGCGTTCTTGATGCGGGACAAAGCAAGTCTGACTTGGCCTTTGTATTTGACCTGAGCTCCATTCCAGTAGTCTTGAACATTTAAAATTGCATATCTCAGGTTCTAGTGATTGGATTTTTGTTGTTTTGGTGTCAAATAATTCATTACATTTTATGCTATTCTTTTACATTGGTATGGGATTTTTCTTGTGTTGTGTCTTCATTTTATTACTGTTTGAAGTGCTGCATAAATAATTTACAATTTGCCTCTAAGTTAAGCCTGGCTGCGTTTGTACCAAACTACCACAGGGTTAAAGCAAAAGTTAATTTAGTGACTTTTTTGGTTCACCCTGACAGGGATTGTGGCTGTTGCTTGTACAGGTGTCATCCTCATTCAACCAACAACCCAATTTCTCACAAACATTACATCAGGCTCTGTGTTAGAAATTTACATGAATTAGCAACTGTAGCCACCCCCATTTTCAAAGTGATTCTGAATTTTTTGTTATCGATGGCTGAAGTTACCAAGGATTGGAAGTAACATGTAATAACACTGCTCCTGAAGGAAGGCTATTTTGAACTCCATTCTGGAATTGAGATATAGGCCTTTTGCTCTGCTCCTTGGTGAAAAATATCGGGAAACGGTCGGAACAACGCAGCCTCAGCCACGCGTGCCTGAACCACACAAGCGCATCCATGCATATGCCTTAATGACGCACATGCACGGTTACGGCATATTAGAGGTCTAGATGTCCGGAATAGGCGGGCCCAGGAAGAAGAAGGATTGGGAGAGGATGTGGTGAGGTAAGTGGGGCCGGGTATTAGGGCTCATGGGGGTCTGGGACATTTTAAAGTTTTTAGGTTCAGGGGGTCAGGGAAGTTTTTAAGGCTTGGGGGGGCTCGGGGGAGAGTTTAGGCTTAAGGGGCGGGGTAGTTTTTAGGGCTTAAGGGGTCAGGGAAGTTTCAGGAGGGAGGGGGTAGTTTTAGGTCTCAGGACAGGGAAGAAGCGGTAGTTTTTTTACCAGAGTGCCATTTTAGGGCATTGGCCAGGGATTGGGTTCAATTTTTTGGCTTGGGGGGCCGTTTTAGGGTTCAGGGTGGGGGCCAGGGATAAGGTTAGATTTTTGGGTTCGGTAGGCTGTTTTAGGGCTCAGGGCAGGGGGGGTGCGTAGATTTTTGCCCAGGGGATGTTTAAGGGCTCAGGGTGGGGGGGCTGGGGTCGGGGTAGATTTTAGCCCTGGGGGCGTTTTAGCGCTCAGGGCAAGGGACAGGGGTAAGGGGGCTGGGGTTAAACTAGAGTTGTGCCCTGGGGGCATTGTAGGGCTTGGGGCAGGGGGCAGGGGTGCGGTATATAGGTAAGTTTTAAACACACATATGTCTTTGCCATACATGCCTTAACAACGCATATTTCATTGTAAAGGCATGCGTGGTAAAGGCATATGTGTGGTTAAGAACGCGTTGAACTGGCATGCGTGGTAATGGCATGCATGATTCCTTCACACAACCAAAATTCCTAGCTAGTTGTCTCCCTAATCATCTTGACTCTCATAACCAACTTCGACGACACTTAGACCGGTTTTCCCCTCCAGATGGGGATGAAGACCACACTGGTTGTGGTTTCAAATGATCTGAGAGTGCTGTTCGACAATGGAAATCCTGCTGAGGTTATTCTTTTGGGTCCTTCCATGGCCTTGGACATGGTCTATCATACAACTTTGATCTACTGTTTATCAGATCTAGGACTTAGAGCTGCTAAGATCAATCTGGATGGTAGAACTGTAAGTGTGCTCACAAACTTGTGTTCCCTATGTACTTTAATTGATAAAGAGATACTTGATAACATTTTCCTAGGCAAATATGATGCTCTTGTGGAATCTGACATTCACCGAGTGGATAAAACAAGGATCTCATTCCTATTAATAGAATATCAGTCATGTATAGTTCCTCAAAGTAGAAGTATTCTGTTTTTAAGGTTTACGTAAAATGGGCTTAACTTGTTAGGTTGTTAGCACCAAAAGGAACTTGATATAAAACTACATCCAAATGAACCTGCTCCAGTCTTGTTAGTTGAGAAACCCCTTACACATAATAATACATTTACTGACTACACTAATGTATCCTCAGACAAGTTGGTTTATTTAAAAAACTACGAACACTGTACCAAGCTAAGGGAGGATGCAACCCATGACACATAAAGTAAGGTAAATTCCCCACCTATTGAAGGAACTGTTGAAGGCTCAACTGAAGAAAGTAATAGAACAAAACATAATAGAAAAAAAATAAATTTCTTAATTTTAGCCCCGATCATGCTGGCCACCATGGCTAGGTGAGTGTGGCCCTTGCTCAGGTTCCCCACCATATTATCAGGTCTGTTTGCACCCAGATTCCAGGCTACTCATATCCTTTATCACTCCTTTAGGAGCCTTCTGGCTCAACAGCATGCAATTTGGGCTAGCCTCACAGCATTTATTTTTTAACGCATCATGCTAACAATATTATAAGTAATATTGAATGTCCTTTGCTTCCAGGACAATATGGTACTCTATGGGAACAACCTCAGACAGTATGACAGTACTTTGAGATTAGTCTTGGACAGGCTAAGGAAAGCTGTACTCACATTGAAGACAGATAAATACAAGATGTGTGTTGATTCAGTACCTTCCCGGGGGCACACACTATGCAAGGAGGGGGTGAGACTGAAGGTTAATTTAGTTGAAACTGTAATAAAGCATTTTGACAGGAGAACAAAGAAGAACTTAAATCCTTTTTGGGCTTGACAAAATATTATTTGAAATTCATCAAGAACTAGTAGAACTCTTAAGAGCTTTTCTTACACATCCTATGGTTGCATAGCTGGCAAGAAGCATAATAACATAAAATATGAGCTCTATCTGGCCCCAACACTATTAAGAACTGACACAGCTAGTTATACCATTTTTACTACTGATGCTAGCAATAAGGAACTGATTGCCTCACAAGCAGTAAATGAGCCAGAATAATTTATTTGGTGGTAGAAGATGAGACATTGACATATGTTGGGGTATACCCCACTTTAAATTGTACTTGTTGGGAGTCCTCTTTGTTGCATACATTGACCATAGACCTCTATGTTTTGCTTTTACCACAAAAGGAGCAGAAAACAATGTAGCAGGATAGCTCCTGGGCTAGAAAGTTTCATATTCAGGATGTAATACTTCCCTTGGCAGACAAAGCTTGCAGCTGAGAACCTCTCTGTTGCCCATAAAGGATTCATAGGATGTTGTGGATAAGGGGGCGAATGATGCAGCAATAGAACAACAGAGCATTTGAGAAAATGACTAAGAGACCAGTGAGCCAACTCACGACACACACTAAAGTATCAAGGACTAGGTGTGTAAAAGATCACAGTGCCTTTTCACAATTTCTGGCAAGTAAGGCACGAGTTGAAACTAGAGCTTTGTAAATTGTTCAGGGGTAATAGACTGGTTTCCCTAGAGTCTCTAAGGGACGAGATCATGGATTTAGCTCATGAAGGCAATGTGGGAAGAGTTACTAAACACAGAGATCGAATGCAGTACTGGTTGCCTACAGTGGATTCTCAGGTGGAACAGAAAGCCAAATTCAATGTAGCAAGTCCTGACTCTGACAAGTTAATATAACCCCAAAACTATCCTTTTCCCCGGTGTCAATTCCTAACAAGCCTTGGAGTACATTTTTCAGAAGTTGGTAAAGGTTTACAGACTCCTAGAATGGGTTTGTGTGAAAGGGCTGGGAGCCATGATGTTCACTTTCCTAAGGAAATGTCCAGCGTTCCTGGGTTGGATCATCCTGGCCACCCAGGCATTCTAGAAAGAACGAAAGGACAAGAATTATGCAAAAAGGAAAGGGAGGTGATGGAAAAAAGAGGAAAGACTAACGAAGGACTGCATTCAATAGAAGGAGAAAGGGGGAGGGGAACAGGAGATAAAAGACAATAGAGAGATTTGGAATAGTGAGAAGGAGAAGTCTTGAAGGAGCGACGGGGAGTAGAGAAGGAGGACAGTGAGACAGTGGAGAGATGCAGAGTGGAGAGGAGGAGGAGGAGTATGATAACACCTGGTCTGAGGACTGGTGGTTGCCACCAACCAAGGCTGACAATTCTGCCATATCTCAGGAGTGCTCAATTAATCAATCAATCAATCAATCACAGAATTTGTAAAGCGCACTACTTACCCACGAGGGTCTCAAGGCGCTGGGGGAGAAGAAAGGGGGTGCTGCTACTGGTCGAACAACCAGGTCTTGAGTAGCCTCCTGAAGGTCAGCAGGTCTTGGGTCTGTCGTAGGCTTAGTGGAAGGGTGTTCCAGGTCTTGGCAGCGAGGTGGAGAAGGATCTGCCGCCGGTGGTGGTTCTCTTCGAATGCGAGGGACGGTGGCGAGGGAGAGGTCGGCGGAGCGGAGTTGGCGGTTGGGGACGTAGAAGAGGAGTCGTCTGTTGAGGTAGGCTGGGCCAGTCTTGTGGAGTGCCTTGTGTGCGTGGATGAGGAGTTTGAAGGAGATTCTCCTGTCGACGGGGAGCCAGTGCAGGTTCCTCAGGTGGGGGGTGATGTGGCTGTGGCGTGGTACATCGAGGATCAGGCGTGGCGGAGGCGCTTGTATGCGTTGCAGTCGCTTGATGAGCTTGGCTGGGGCTCCAGCGTAGAGGGCGTTCCCATAGTCGAGTCTGCTGCTGACGAGGGCCTGGGTGACTGTTCTTCTCGTGTCTGTCGGGATCCACATGTAGATCTTGGCGAAGCATGCGGAGGGTGTTGAAGCAGGAGGATGAGACTGCGTTGACTTGCTTGGCCATGGAGAGCGTTGAGTCGAGGATGACTCCCAGGTTGCGTGCGTGGTCGGTGGGTGTCGGGGCTGCTCCCAGCATCGTTGGCCACCAGGAGTCGTCCCAGGCTGAGGGGTTGGGGCCGAGGATGAGGACCTCTGTCTTCTCCGTGTTCAGTTTTAGTCGGCTGATCTTCATCCAATCGGCGACGGCCTTCATCCCTTCATGGAGGTTGGATTTGGCGGCGAGGGGGTCCTTGGTGAGGAGAGGATCAGTTGAGTGTCGTCGGCGTAGGAGATTATGTTGAGGTCGTGCTGTCTGGTGATGCGTGCGAGCGGGGCCATGTAGATGTTGAACAGTGTTGGGCTGAGGGACGATCCCTGGGGTACGCCGCAGATGATCTCGGAGGCTTCGGATCAGAATGGTGGGAGGCGGACTCTTGGGTTCTGCCGGCGAGGAAGGAGGTGGCCCATTCCAGGGCCTTGTCCTCGGATCCCTGCGTCGTGGAGGCGTGCGCGTAGAGTGCGGTGGCAGACAGTGTCGAAGGCGGCGGAGAGGTCCAGCAGGATGAGGGCTGCGGTCTCACCGCTGTCCAGCAGGATCCTGATGTCGTCGGTGGCGGCGATGAGGGCAGTCTCAGTGCTGTGGTTGCTGCGGAACCCCGATTGGGATGGGTCCAGGATGCTGTTTTCTTCGAGGTATCGGGTTAGCTGTTTGTTGACGATCTTCTCGATGACCTTGGCTGGGAACGGAAGCAGGGAGATGGGCCGGAAGTTCTTGAGGTCTCTCGGGTCCGCCTTGGGATTTTGAGTAGGGCGTTGATCTCTGCGTGTTTCCAGCTCTCTGGGAAGGTCGCGGTCTCGAAGGAGAGATTGATGATGTTGCACAGGTGGGGTGCGATGGAGCTGCTGGCTTTGTTGAAGGAGTGCTGGGCTGCCTGGGTGAGTAACCAGGGGTGAAATTGTGGGAAACTTACTAGCCTGTGTACACATAATCCTTATATACTAGCCCTACACTGGCATTAACCTGGGCATATTTGGTGACCTTTTGTCGGCTGGTACTTCACCTTGGGTGATTGGGTAACCTACATGCACCATGGTGTTCATGGTTTGAAAACACGGGGCAGGGAAAATCCCTAAAACCTGTACTAGAGGTAGAATTCTCTAAAGGTGTCAGAAGGGAAGAAGGGCTATGGGACAGATAGAAGAAATCCACAGTAACTAAGCAAACAACTACCCCCTCTCCCTTTTGGTAACAGGAATACCAGTCAGGGCCCATAGGTGATATTACAACTTGAGAGTATTACCCAACAGACATCGAAAGCAGATAGACAGATGAACAGAGATACTTTGTTATTCGTTGGTGGCCTCATCCTGCATAACCTAGAGAGAAAATAAAAAGAATGCTGAAGAGCCTGATCACGCTCTCAACCTGGGCAGTGCCTTCACGATTTATTTGGTTTATTCCTCATCATCTACACTTTGACATTATTTTCCTATTAGTTAAGAAGCCCACCTTGATACTTAAGTTTAGTGTATCCATTAAATAGCCACTCTTCGCAAAACAAGAATCACCTCCTAAGCTTTATTTGCATCTGTTGCAAAGTCATCCTGTGCCCTGAGCACCCTAATTTTTTTGCTGATTGGTACTGGTGGTAAGTTACTCTGGTGGATCCACGCAGATTCCAGAACTTTCCACCACAGAAAGGTGAGGAAAATGTGTTTTGTTTGACAAATTTGTAGGTTTGCAAGGGATTCTGGGTAACAGAACCTGGGAAGAGCCAGTCAAGTCACCCCATCCTGGATTCCCCTGGGTGTCTAGTTTTCAAAAATGTATAGGCTTGCTAGGTTTCCCTAGGTGCTGGCAGAGTCAGGGTTCATAACCTACAGCTAGGCACTTTACAAAAAAAAGGTCCGTTTTCACCCAGAAAATGGGGTGTGTCCACGTTGCGTTTTGGGCCGTTTCCTGTCGCGGGCACTAGGCCTACCCACACAAGTGAGGTACCATTTTTCTCTGAAGGGTTTGGGGAATGCGGGGTGGGTGGAATTTTGTGGATCCACACAGATTTCAGAACTTTCCACCACAGAAATGTGAGGAAAATGTGTTTTGTTTTTTTACAAATTTTGAGGTTTGCAAGGGATTCTGGGTAACAGAACCTGGCGAGAGCCAGACAAGTCACCCCATCCTGGATTCCCCTGGGTGTCTAGTTTTCAAAAATGTATAGGTTTGCTAGGTTTCCCCAGGTGCTGAAGAGCTAGGATTCAAAATATACAGCTAGGCACTTTGAAAAAAGGGGTCCATTTTCACTGTGAAAATGTGGTGTGTTCACGTTGCGTTTTGGGCCGTTTCCTGTCGCGGGCACTAGACATACCCATACAAGTGAGGTACCATTTTTCTCGGAAGGCTATGGGAAATGTGGTGTGGGTGGAATTTTGTGTATCCATGCAGATTCCAGAACTTTCCACCACAGAAATGTGAGGAAAATGTGTTTAATTTTACAAATATTGAGGCTTGCAAGGGATTCTGGGTAACAGAACCTGGTGAGAGCCAGACAAGTCACCCCATTCTGGATTCCCCTCGGTGTCTAGTTTTCAAAAATGTATAGGTTTGCTAGGTTTCCCTTGATGCCGGCAGAGCTAGGGTTCAAAACCTACATCTAGGCACTTTACAAAAAAAAGGTCCGTTTTCACCCAGAAAATGGGGTGTGTCCACGTTGCGTTTTGGGCCGTTTCCTGTCGCGGGCACTAGGCCTACCCACACAAGTGAGGTACCATTTTTCTCTGAAGGCTTTAGGGAATGCGGGGTGGGTGGAATTTTGTGGGATCCACACAGATTCCAGAACTTTCCACCACAGAAATGTGAGGAAAATGTGTTTTGTTTTTTTACAAATTTTGAGGTTTGCAAGGGATTCTGGGTAACAGAACCTGGCGAGAGCCAGACAAGTCACCCCATCCTGGATTCCCTGGGTGTCTAGTTTTCAAAATGTATAGGTTTGCTAGGTTTCCTCAGGTGCTGAAGAGCTAGGATTCAAAATATACAGCTAGGCACTTTGAAAAAGGGGTCCATTTTCACTGTGAAAATGTGGTGTGTTCACGTTGCGTTTTGGGCCGTTTCCTGTCGCGGGCACTAGACATACCCATACAAGTGAGGTACCATTTTTCTCGGAAGGCTATGGGAAAGTGTGGTGTGGGTGGAATTTTGTGTATCCATGCAGATTCCAGAACTTTCCACCACAGAAATGTGAGGAAAATGTGTTTAATTTTACAAATATTGAGGCTTGCAAGTGATTCTGGGTAACAGAACCTGGTGAGAGCCAGACAAGTCACCCCATTCTGGATTCCCCTCGGTGTCTAGTTTTCAAAAATGTATAGGTTTGCTTGGTTTCCCTTGATGCCGGCAGAGCTAGGGGTTGAAAACCTACATCTAGGCACTTTGCAAAAAAAGGGTCCGTTTCACTGTGAAAATCTGGTGTGTCCACATTGCGTTTTGGGCCGTTTCCTGTTGCGGGCACTAGGCCTACCCACACAAGTGAGGTACCATTGTTCTCGGAAGACTTTGGGGAATGAGAGGTGAGTGGAATTTTGTGGATCCACGCAGATTCCAGAACTTTCCACCACAGAAATGTGAGGAAACTGTGTTTGTTTTTTATAAATTTGTAGGTTTGCAAGGGATTCTGGGTAACAGAACCTGGTGAGAGCCAGTCAAGTCACCCCATCCTGGATTCCCCTGGGTGTCTAGTTTTCAAAAATGTATAGGTTTGCTAGGTTTCCCTAGGTGCCGGCAGAGCTAGGGTTCAAAATCTACAGCTAGGCACTTTGCAAAAAAAGGGTCCGTTTTCACTGTGAAAATGTGGTGTGTCCACGTTGCGTTTTGGGCCGTTTCCTGTGGCGGGCACTAGGCCTACCCACACAAGTGAGGTACCATTTTTCTCGTAAGACTTTGGGGAACGCGGGGTGAGTGGAATTTTGTGGATCCACGCAGATTCCAGAACTTTCCACCACAGAAATGTGAGCAAAATGTGTTTTTTTTTACCAATTTGTTGGTTTGCAAGGGATTCTGGGTAACAGAACCTGGGGAGAGCCAGTCAAGTCACCCCATCCTGGATTCCCCTGGGTGTCTAGTTTTCAAAAATGTATAGGTTTTCTAGGTTTCCCTAGGTGCTGGCAGAGTTAGGGTTCAAAATCTACAGCTAGGCACTTTGCAAAAAAAGGGTCCGTTTTCACTGTGAAAATGTGGTGTGTCCACGTTGCGTTTTGGGCCGTTTCCTGTCGCGGGCACTAGGCCTACCCACAGAAGTGAGGTACCATTTTTCTCGGAAGACTTTGGGGAACGCGGGTGGGTGGAATTTTGTGGATCCACGCAGATTCCAGAACTTTCCACCACAGAAAGGTGAGGTAAATGTGTTTTTTGACAAATGTTTAGGTTTGCAAGGGATTCTGGGTAACAGAACCTGGTGAGAGCCAGTCAAGTCACCCCATCCTGGATTCCCTGGGTGTCTAGTTTTCAAAAATGTATAGGTTTGCTAGGTTTCCCTAGGTGCTGGCAGAGTTAGGGTTCAAAATCTACAGCTAGGCACTTTGCAAAAAAGGGTCCGTTTTCTCTGTTAAAATGTGGTGTGTTCACTTTGTGTTTTTGGCTGTTTCCTGTCACGGGCACTAGTCCTACCCACAGAAGTGAGGTACCATTTTTCTGGGAAGAATTTGGGGAACGCGGGTGGGTGGAATTTTGTGGATCCACACAGATTCCAGAACTTTCCACCACAGAAATGTGAGGAAAATCTGTTTTTTTTTACAAATTTTTAGGTGAGGTACCATTTTTATCGGGAGACTTAGGGTAACACAGAATTGTAGAGCAACTGTTATTGCCTATTGACTTTCGATGCATTTCTACCTTCCAAATGAAAGACAATGTGTAAAAAGAAGTCATTTTTAAAAAATGACCTATAATTCTCATGCTAGTATGGGTACTCACAATTTCGGAAATGTGCAAATATCTACTGTTTCTAAACTCTATATTTTGTTCCAATTTCAGAAATACTTAGGTGTCTTTCATACAGATTTTTCCATGTATATATTTTCCCAAATTAATTGCTATATACCCGGTACATAATAAAAAACCATTGCAAGACACTGCTCAGTTATTGGCTCTAGGTTCGTTGGGGATCTTGGTGAACCTACAAGTCCTATATATCCCCACAACCAGAAAGGTCCAGCGGATGTAACGGTATATTGCTTTCAAACAGCTGTCATAATTAGAAGAAGTTACAGGTGAAAACGTTGACAAAATGGCTGTTTTTTTCAACAAATTTTCAATTTTTCCTATATTCAACTGTTAGTTTCTATAAAAGAAACCTTGAAGTATCTACACACATGACCCTTTGCTGAATTCAGAATGTTGTCTACTTACTAAAATGTATATAGCTTTCCAGGATCCATTATTGCTTTCATACCCATTTCTACCATTAACTGGAAGGAGGTTGAAAGTACAAAAAATAGCAAAATAGGCTATGTCCCAGAAAAATGGCAAAACTGTGTAATACATTTTTGGTTTTCTGACAAAAGTCTGCTTGTCCCTGCAAATAGCCTCTGATCATTACTAAAAAAAAATTCTCCAGCCATGACAATTATGAATGCTCTTCTCGACTGAAACAGTGGTCATACCTGAATTGGTGATATTTATCCCCAATAAATTATAAGATATTCTATATGAAGAAAGTCTCAAAATATTTTTAGTAATGATCAGAGGCTATTTGGCAATGAATACAATGGACAACTCATGCTTTGCCTGAAAATTTCAAAACAAAATTGCTCATAATACCCATGACAAGATAGGCATCGAATGAATGTGGGAGTATGCCTGAATAGATTTAGTGAGGACCATTATAGAAATAGATCGATCATGTGGTATATAATGAATTGAATAAGAGCTTCTGTATATAAAAATCATGTATTGTATAGATTTTTAACAAAAGATAAAAAAACAAAATATTGTTGTCTGAATAATAAAAATATTTTTGATAATGATTAGCATCTCGGAATCGATACATTGTTATTGAAATTTTGAAGGTCCACTTTACATTGAATTTCCTAAAGGTTTGTGCACACATGTTTTTTTTTTTTCAGTATGGTGATTTCACCACCCAAATTTCCATAACCCAGGTAGGTCGCCAGGGCACCTCTTTTATCGAACTTTCATATACAACATTTTGTATACAACATACAGAATCACAATCCATAATGGTAGATAAAGACTGCGTCTTTTATTGCCTTCTTTCCCCTATTAATTCTTATCATTCCCTTATTCATTCCTGCTCCTAAATCAAGTGCTTAAGTTAAGCCAATGATTGCAGATGGGGCCCTCCAGCAAAAAAATACTAAAACAGAAAAAGGTGGACTGAAGGAGGAAGTAAAACAAGGAAAAACTGTCAAAGGGAGAAAACAGGGGTGAAAAAGAACCTGCAAGATCACAATAAAGAGGAAGGGAGTGTCTGATGGTAGATGAAAGAGGCATGAGGTGGAATGAAGAATATGTAGCCTTGGTATTCAACACCCCAACCTTCAACAGTGCAAGCCACCAGCTTCTGAGCAAAACGTGGGGCCCTGGCAAAAGCACTAATTCCCTCCTCTGTACACTGTCCTTGAATTTGCTATTATAAATAACTTTCATTATTTACCTCATCTCCTAGCCCATCTCAGGCTCCTCTTTCCAGCAGTCCAGTACTGCTTATCTGACCAAATATCATGTACAAAAAATATTGAGAGAAATTAATATTGTGTCTAAAATATGATTTACCATAGTATTGTGTTCCTATATTTGCAATGGAAACAACAAAAACATTGTGACAAAAATATTGTGGAAGAAACATTTTCCCAAAATATGTGAAGAATATTGTTCTTTTTTTAATGAATATAGGGTGTAAATGAATATATTTAAAAAAAACAAAAAAGAAATGCGGGACCGGCAAGTCACTGGAGGCCCTCCCCCTTTCTCCACTACTCTGCATGCAAACGCACCTCCTGGTGCAGTGCGTTGGTTGGGAGATGAAGTCCCCTTGGATTCTGAGGGTCCTTGGGGCAGAAACCCCTTTGTTACTTCCAGTGAGTCCCAGACAGTGAGATTGCTGAGAGGACTTGGAGGCCACGCCCCCTTTCTCCACCACTCTGCAAACACACCTCCCTGCCCACTGTTGGTCTGGGAATAAAGTCCTCCTGGCTCCAGAGGGTCCTTGGGGGCCAACACGACCTCCTGTTATCTCCAGTAAGTCCCACACAGCAAGATTGCTGAGAGGTCTTCAGGGGCACAATCCTTTCTCCACCACTCTGCAAATGCACCTCCTGTCGCACTACTTGTTATGGGATGAACTCCCCTTCCTCCTGAGGCTCCTTGGGGGCCAGAAAGCCCTCCTGTTACCTCCAGCAAGTCCCACACAGTGGGATTGCTGAAAGGTGGTCGAAGGCCACGCCCCCTTTTCCACTGCTCTGCAAACTTCCCTTCTGGTGCACTACTAGTTGGGGGATGATGTCCCCTTGAATGCTGTGGGTTCTTGGGGGCCAACAAGCCCTCATGTTACCTCCATTAAGTCCCAAACAGTGGGAATGCTGAGAGGTCATCAGAGGCCACTCCCCCTTTCTCCACCAGTCTGCAAATGCGCCTCCTTTCGCTCATCTAGTTGGGGAATTAAGTCTCCTTGGCTGCTGAGAGTCCGTGGGGGCCAACATGCCCTCCTGTTACCTCCAGTAAATCCCACACAGCAGTATTGCTGAAAGGTCTTATTAAGCTAAGCCCTCTTTCTCCAACACTCTGCAAACGGGCCTCCTGGTGCACTACTGGTTGGGGGATGAAGTCCTCTTGGAAGCTGCGGATCCTTAGGCACCAAGAAGCACTCCTGTTACCTCTAGTAAGTGTGACACTGCAGGATCCGTAAAAGTTGGTCGGAGGTCCGCCCCCTTTCTCCACCATTCTACAAATGGGACTGCTAGATAAAAAAACATAGAAATTAACTAAAAAAAACAAAGGTTACATGGATGTTATAGTTAGGAAATAGAATTTAAAAAAACCTTAGAAATTCACTGAAAAAAACAAAGGTTACAGGGACATTTTAGTTAGGCTGACATTTCACTGGTACAAAACCAGATAAATTCTGCAGTTATAGTTAGCTGAGCTAACTATAACTTTACGCCCACAATGCACTGCGTACAAGTACCTCACACTTCATGACATCACTAGATGACTATACTCCAATGACATCACTGACTACATCTCAAATTACATCACTGATGCCATCATTCACACACACACACCTACTCACTGATTCATAGAGCCAGTCACACATCAACTCACCCATACAGCCACTAACGCAACCACTAACTCACTTACATACCCACTCATGCACCTACTCACTGACCAATACAGTGACTCACACATCCAGTCTTACAGATATACAGACACTTACACACCCACTCATACACCCATACAGTCATTCTCATACTCAGTCACCTATACAAATGCTCACATACCTACTCACTCACCCATACAGTCACTCAAACATCCATTCAGTCACCCATACAGTTACTCACACATACACTCATTTACTCATAGATATAGTAACACATCTGCTCACTCATCTATACAGTCACTGAGACAAGTACATGCTCTCCCAGACAACCTCTCTCACACTCACTTACTAACTGATACAGCCACTCATACACCCATTCACTCACCAATACAACTACTCACACACCACTCACTCACCCATACACCCACTTACACACCCATTCATGCACCCATACAGTCACTTGTGTACCCTGTCACTCACACATATGTACATTTATGAACCTGCTCAGTCACCCATTCAGCCACTCATGCACTCTCTCATTTACCATTTACAGTCACTGACGCACCTTCACCCTCACCCATGCAGCCACTCATTCATCCTCTCTTTCACCATTACAAAAATAATTGCTATGGGTGGGTGTTAATGTTTATTTGTGCGGTTTGCATTGTGACCACTCTAAATGTAAGGGGCAAACTCCGCTATGCGGCGGAGTCAGAGTTTTTTGCTCAACTCTGCGCTCCAGCAGAGCGCGGAGTTGGCAAAACACCACAAACCACCCACCCCTATATATATATATATATATATATTCTGATGTCTAATACTTTCCCTACAATTGCGTAGACTGGAGCGTGAGTAGCAAATCTAATTCCTTCGGTGTTCAAAACTTTCCCTACTGTTGTTTAGACTGGAATGGTAATAGGAAATCTAACACCTGCGAAGTCGAAAACTTTTCCTCCTGTTGCATAGACAAGAGAGAGGATAGTAATATAACTCCTCACAAATAGAACACTTTGCCTAGTTTGTTAAACTACATTTATATTATTTTATGTATTGTTATTTAATGTTGTTTGGTTTTTTAATAGATTATAATTCTGTATATTTATATTATTTTTAGAAAAACTGTAAATTATATATGCTATTAAGAAATATTAACAGCATATTTACACTTTTTCTAAAAAATAATATAAATATAGTAAGGAAACTGTTGGACTCCAGAAGGGTTAGATTTATTATTCTCACTCCATTCTAAGCCCCAGAAGGAAAAGGGATGGACTGCGGAGGAGTTAGATTTACTATTCCGGCTCCAATGTATGCAACAGTAGGGAAAGTGTTGGAGTTTGAAAGAATTACATTTAAGATTTCATCTCCTAATCATTTTGTACAAAACATTTAAATACCTAATGACATAAAAATATTAAATCATAGTATATATAAAAACAAATGTGTGCAATATAATTTAAAACAAAAACTTGAAAATACAAAATACAATAAAAAAAATACAACTTTAAATTAAGTTAAATGACATTCACCTCCCCTCCTAGAAACAAAAAACAATTATATCCATTGATAAATACACTATTTAGGTTAAAATTACAACAACAACAAAAATATACATTTTATAGAGAAAACTATTAAAACGCTTACTACTAAAGTAATATATAATTCAAATAAAACAAATAATTGATATAATGAGTAAACCATTAAAAATACATAATTAATGATCAATTATTGCATTAAATATGATTAGCATTTAATTAAAAAATATCTTATAACTTTAGTAACTTCACACCCTATGTGTCAGGGTCTAAATCCCTTTTGCTGTCTGAACCACACAGGAGCAGAATGACGCTAGGTCCCAATACCCTTCTCAGAACCAACCCTGCTAGGTCTTTTAGTATTCCATTGCAGGTAAGTTCTAAGGGGGAAAAGGGGTTGGGGACAGAGAAGAGACTGCTCCAATATTCTGCCTGTTCAGCTACGTCTTCTTCTTCTTACTGGACTGCAACATTAACATGTAAAAACCTTTATTTATTGTGCCTTTTAACTTACTGTTTTTTCTATGGTGTATAAATAACTTATCTTACCAGAATGTTTACTGAAGCTTACTCTCTTCTACTTCTCATGTATTGTTTGCTAGGTTGTATGAGAAGCTCTTCACTCAGATCTCTTTCCTTTTCGTTCTCAGGTACAATCTGCACTTGATCCTGCTATTCCTTAATGTAAGAAAGATAAGGTAAGTATTTATTTCTGTATTCCTAATTTATGTATTATTTGGGTTTCTCTTTCTTTCTATTAACTCACTGTTAAGAGACTGGAGTGGGCCTTGAACTGGGGTTTCTGTAGTAGGATGACTGGTTTTCTGTCTTTAATTAGTTTTTTAAACAATGCTTCAGAACTTAGGTTAAATGTTAAAAGGAAGCGTTCCTTTTATTCAGGCCTTTGGTTTTAATGTTTGCTGGAAGCACTGCCATACGTGAGGAGAACATTACTGGAGTTCTTTAACACATGGCATGAGAAAGAAACATGCCGGGCCTTTGACCCTGACTTCACCTTTTAATTAATTCTCAGAAGAGTGAACAAGTTTCAGTCTAAGAAGACACTGCGTGTTGAAAGGTCACGCCTGCGTCTGACAGATTCTGGAACAGCTGAAAAGACAGCTGATTCAAAAAGCTTTTATTTAATCTTCTCAGCTAAGGAAAGCAATTACTGAAAAAAGTATTTCCAGTTTTCAAACGAAGGAAAATATATTCTGACTTGTTTCCTTTTTTCTTTAAATAGAAATTTACCTCTGACACAATAACCTTTTCTCACAGAATGTTTTATATTAGCTACAAGTTTAACACTAACCTGATTAGTGAGGGAATGTAGTTCCGACGAAGCTAACCCCGATTTTATCGCAACTACCCTAACTGACTTCCACGACGCTGGGAAAACAGGTGCTCTTCAAATTATTTCTTCAGTGAAGTGCACAGTGGAATGTTGAAGCACACTTCACCTGATGTCATGAAGCCTAAAAGACTAGACTGCTAACAGTGGTGTGCTGTCGCAGTATGTGCATGTTGGCAGCCATCTTGGAGTTCCATCGGTGCCAACAAGCACTCCAGCTTGAGGGATTATCTGACTTTTGGTAAGTTTGTAGGGGGAAAATGGTAGCCAGCATACAGTTAGAAGGAGGAAACCTCCCGTGAGTCCTGACAGTACCCCTCCCAACGGGGTTTCTCCGGTCGTGGTTTGGCAGGGAATTTGGCATGAAAGGCTCTAATTAAACGGGGGCATGGACATTAGTACTCTTTTCCCAGGAACGTTCATCAGGTCCATAACCTTGCCAATCAATGAGGTAGAAAATTTCATTGCGGATGAGTTTTGAATCCAAAATTCGTTTAACTTCGTACTCCGCCTCACCATTAACCATCAGAGGATCAGGAGGGGAAACCCTACGCAACCCCGGTTGAATTGGTTTAAGGAGAGAAACATGAAATACTGGATGAATTTTGGTAGAACCAGGAAGAGATAGTTGATAAGTGACTGGATTTATGACCTTCTCAATTGGATAAGGACCCATAAAACGAGGCTGAAATTTACGGGGACCTTTGAGTCTGAGATTTTTGTACTCAACCAGACTAAGTCTCCTACATGAAGCTCAGGTTCTTTTACGTTCTCGGTCAGCGTAAGTGTTTGTAACGATCCTTCGCAATCGACAAATTCTGGGTTACTGAGTGATGAATTTTAGTTAACTGTCGGGCAATATCTTGAACAGCAGGAACATTAATATCATCAAAATTAGCATGAGAATTGGGATGTCTGCCTGAGTTTATAAAGAAAGGGGAGTGGCCAGTGGATACATTTAGAGCATTATTGTGAGCATACTCCGCAGTCCATAAGTGGTCAGGCCAGTCACCCTCCTCATCTAACAAATAAAGTCTGAGGTGTTGTTCTAGGTCTTGGTTAATGCGTTCAGTCTGACCATCAGTTTCTGGGTGAAAACTGGTGGAATAACGATGGTCAATATTAAGGCCTTTGATGTAAGCCTTCCAAAATCGTGATAGGAACTGAGAGCCCCTGTCTGAAACGAGGACCCTAGGAATCCCATGAAGGCGAATAACATGTTGATTGAAAAGTTGGGACAATTGTTTAGCAGTGGGTGTACCTTTGAAGGGTATATAATGTGCCATCTTACTAAAAGTGTCGACAACTACAAGAATGGTATCATACCCATGGGAAGAAGGTAGATCAACAATCAAATCTAAGGAGACTGTGTGCCAAGGATATGGGGGTTGGCATGGGTTGTAGGAGACCTTTAGGAGCTTGTCTGTCCGATTTTCCCCGTGCACAAATTTCACAGCCTAACACATATTGACGGACGTCTCGGCACATGTATGGCCACCAGAAACGACGTTTGAGTAATTCTTCGGTTTTCACAACACCTTTGTGGCCAGCCAGAGGGTTGTCGTGACATTCCTGCATTGCCTTCAGCTGAAGCTCCTTGGTGGGTAAATACAGGGTGGTACCTAAATAGGGAGGCCATTGCGAATGAAACGTTGTGGATCTTCTGTGGCCCAGTTCTCCATTTCAAGGTCGGTCATCAAATTTCGAACGTGATGTTCAAAAGGTTCTAAGGAGATAGTTCCAATGAATTTTCCATCAGGTATGATTTGCTGGTTTTCAATGACTGAAGTTTGATTTTCTGTGTCGAGTCTAGAGAGGACATCAGCCTTTCCATTCTTGGATCCGGGACGAAAAGTGATAACAAAATCAAAGTCCGCGAAGTAAAGAGACCAACGCAGCTGACGTGGTGTGAGAGTTCGAGCAGATCGCAAAAATTTTAGGTTGCGGTGGTCCGTAAACACCGTTACAGTGTGTTTTGCCCCCATTAAGTAATGCCTCCAATCTTTGAAGGCATCTTTGATTGCCAAGAGTTCTTTTTCTGTAATCGTATAGTTGCATTCCGCAGGGTTGAGTTTGCGGGACCGATATGCCACCGGGTGTAACTGTCCCGTGTCCTTGTGCCTCTGAGAAAGTATTCCCCGATGGCTAGGTCCGATGCGTCTGTCTCCAAATAAAAGGCTCAGAGGGATCTGCATGAAGCAGCACCGGTGCTGTGGTGAAACTGTCCTTCATCAACTGAAAAGCTTCTTCTGCTTCTTCTGACCATTGGAACGGAACTCCTTTCTTCAGAAGACGAGTCAGCGGAAGTATCTTATTGGAGAATCCATTAATGAATCGTCTGTAAAAATTAGAGAATCCGATAAAGCTTTGAACCTCTTTGATACTGGTAGGAGATTTCCAGTCTGTTATCGCTTCACTTTTTGCTCATCCATTCGAACTCCTGCAGGTGATAACACAAAACCTAGGAATTCTACTGTATCTGTGTTGAAGAGGCATTTCTCCAATTTAACGTATAGAGAGTTCTCTCGTAGACGTTGTAAAACTGCTCTGACCTGGTTGTGATGTTCTTCAACCGTGTTGGAATAAATCAGGATGTCATCTATGTATACTATAGCGCATCGGTCAATGAATTCACTTAAAACATCATTGATAAAGTACTGGAAGGCCGCTGGTGCGTTACAGAGACCATATGGCATCACAAGATACTCATAAAGGCCAAATTTGGTCCTGAACGCAGTCTTCCACTCGTCGCCTTCCCGGAGTCTAATCAAGTGGTACGCTCCTCGTAGGTCTAGGCGAGTGTATATCTTTGCTTCCTTCACTTGATCAATTAGTACTGAAATGAGAGGCAATGGATAACGATTCTTCACAGTTATCCTGTTAATCGCTCTAAAGTCAATACAAGTCCTGAGATCTCCCCTTTTTCGGCACGAAAAAAGTGGGAAGAGACAGGGGACTGCGACGGTCGGATAAATCCGTTCTCCAGATTCTTAGCTAGGTATTCCTTCAAATGGATGTTTTCCTTCTCCGTTAATGCGTAAACTCTGCTGCATGGTAGATTAGCCCCTGGTTCTAGATCAATTTTGCAGTCATAGGGCCTGTGGGGGTAACGTCTCTGCCTTTTCTCATCAAAGACGCCTGCAAAGTCTTGGTATTCATCTGGTATCATGGTAGTTTGGATCGCACATACCGAACCTCCACCTTCACACAATTGGGTGGCAGCGCAGATTACAGAAGAATGTGTCTGGTCGTCGAAACAATTTTTGGTGCAGTAGTCTGAATTTAATTGAATAGTTCGGCTCCCCAATCAATTAACGGGTTGTGTTCCGTTAGCCATGGTAGACCTAGAATCAGTTGAAATTGGGGGCGTCTATTAAATTAAATTGCAAGGTCTCTTGGTGTCCTTCGACAGTAGTCATGTGTACCAATTCAGTATGACTGGTTATGGGCCCTGAAGTTAAATCCGCACCATCCACCGCTCTGACCTTCTCACTTTTCTCCTTCTTGATAGCTTGTAAACCGATCAGGCTAGCGAATTTGTGGTCGGAGAAATTACCTGTTGCCCCAGAATCTACCATGACGATGATTCCTGTCAAAACCACATCTCTAAACCTTAAGGTCACAGTCATAACCAAATGGGGAGAGGAGACTTGTAGTGTGTTTGCCAATTGGTGATTTGTTGGAGTCGTTTTTCCATTCGCATCCACAGGTCCAACTCCCCTTACCTGTGGTGCCTCTAGTTTTCCTTCTCCTTAGCAGGCAACTTTGGTCTTTTTAAGCAATTCTTGACAAAATGTCCACTTCTTC
Organism: Calotriton arnoldi; assembly: GCA_963921515.1. Taxonomy (NCBI): domain Eukaryota; kingdom Metazoa; phylum Chordata; class Amphibia; order Caudata; family Salamandridae; genus Calotriton; species Calotriton arnoldi. The sequence continues at coordinate 160,901 of CAWUFW010018743.1, read as the reverse complement.
CACAATATAGGCACAGTTTGTTCAGCCTTCTCTTTTCTTTTTCTTCTTTAGAGAGAGGACCTCTGACTACACCGATTTGCATGGGTTCAATTCCCGAAGAACTCTCTACTGTCCGTGTGGATTCTGTTTTGACACGGTCAAAACGAGGAACACTTGGTCTAAGCTCCTTCCGCCGTTCTCCTTTCCGCTCACTTTGCCGATAATCGATCTCTAAGGTTAAATCCACTAAGGCAGAGATGTCGGTGGGTCGATTAGGATTTGAGATAGAGCGTCCTTCAATTCCTCTCGCAATCCTCTATAGAATACTGCTGCTCTTTATCCTCGGGCCAGTTGGTCTCGACCACTAGTTTATTAAATTGGGCTAGGTAAGACACGAGTTCTCGGTTTCCTTGCTTTAATTCCAACAGTTCGTTGTCTGAAGCTTGAGATGCTGTTCTTCTATCAAAAATTCGGAGAAATTCCTTCTTGAAGTCATCTAAACTGTACAAAATTGGGTCATCCTTGGTTACTAGTGGCATGGACCATGAGGCGGCGTCCCCACTAAGGTAGGACAAGATAAACGCCACTGGGATTGAGCATCGGGGAAGATCGTTGACGGCACATAAAATGCAGAGAGCATTGGGTCAAAAATTTGCGCTTTCTGCGGGTCTCCATTAAATCGCTCTGGAGGGGCAAGAGGAATTACTGGGGATAATGAGTGGATTACTTGTGTGGGGGCAAAGGATGAAGTGCTGATGTTAGGACTCTGGGTTTCAAAGGATGCGGTGCTTGGCCTAGATCCCAAAGCTGGTGTTCCCGTTTTAAAGGTTATTATCTCCTGTCTTAGTATTTTATTTTCCTCTCTGACTGCCTCCAAGTCCCTTTGTATATTACTCAAAATCTCGCCCAAATTTTTTAAATCAAGTCCTTCTGCCATTCTGCTCAGGTGCTTGTACCAACGTGGGCACTTCACTCTGTCAGGGTCTAAATCCCTTTGCTGTCTGAACCACACAGGAGCAGAATGACGCTAGGTCCCAATACCCTTCTCAGAACCAACCCTGCTAGGTCTTTTAGTATTCCATTGCAGGTAAGTTCTAAGGGGGAAAAGGGGTTGGGGACAGAGAAGAGACTGCTCCAATATTCTGCCTGTTCAGCTACGTCTTCTTCTTCTTACTGGACTGCAACATTAACATGTAAAAACCTTTATTTATTGTGCCTTTAACTTACTGTTTTTTCTATGGTGTATAAATAACTTATCTTACCAGAATGTTTACTGAAGCTTACTTCTCTTCTACTTCTCATGTATTGTTTGCTAGGTTGTATGAGAAGTCTTCACTCAGATCTCTTCCTTTTCGTTCTCAGGTACAATCTGCACTTGATCCTGCTATTCCTTAATGTAAGAAAGATAAGGTAAGTATTTATTTCTGTATTCCTAATTTATGTATTATTTGGGTTTCTCTTTCTTTCTATTAACTCACTGTTAAGAGACTGGAGTGGGCCTTGAACTGGGGTTTCTGTAGTAGGATGACTGGTTTTCTGTCTTTAATTAGTTTTTTAAACAATGCTTCAGAACTTAGGTTAAATGTTAAAAGGAAGCGTTCCTTTTATTCAGGCCTTTGGTTTTAATGTTTGCTGGAAGCACTGCCATACGTGAGGAGAACATTACTGGAGTTCTTTAACACATGGCATGAGAAAGAAACATGCCGGGCCTTTGACCCTGACTTCACCTTTTAATTAATTCTCAGAAGAGTGAACAAGTTTCAGTCTAAGAAGACACTGCGTGTTGAAAGGTCACGCCTGCGTCTGACAGATTCTGGAACAGCTGAAAAGACAGCTGATTCAAAAGCTTTTTATTTAATCTTCTCAGCTAAGGAAAGCAATTACTGAAAAAGTATTTCCAGTTTTCAAACGAAGGAAAATATATTCTGACTTGTTTCCTTTTTCTCTTTAAATAGAAATTTACCTCTGACACAATAACCTTTTCTCACAGAATGTTTTATATTAGCTACAAGTTTAACACTAACCTGATTAGTGAGGGAATGTAGTTCCGACTGAAGCTAACCCCGATTTTATCGCAACTACCCTAACTGACTTCCACGACGCTGGGAAAACAGGTGCTCTTCAAATTATTTCTTCAGTGAAGTGCACAGTGGAATGTTGAAGCACACTTCACCTGATGTCATGAAGCCTAAAAGACTAGACTGCTAACAGTGGTGTGCTGTCGCAGTATGTGCATGTTGGCAGCCATCTTGGAGTTCCATCGGTGCCAACAAGCACTCCAGCTTGAGGGATTATCTGACTTTTGGTAAGTTTGTAGGGGGAAAATGGTAGCCAGCATACAGTTAGAAGGAGGAAACCTCCCGTGAGTCCTGACACTATGGTCCTACAAAACCAACCCCCCACTACTACAGTATACATTAATGACAAACATATAAAAATGAAAATATATATTAAATTAAAAAGTTAAACAACACCTAAACAAAGTAAACAATTTACATCATTGATAAGCAATTAAAAGATACATTTACAATGAAAAATTAATTAACGTTAATATAAAATTAATTGTCATTTTACTAACTTCCCACAGTATTACTCTACAAACCCAACAATCTACAAGCTAAAATAAAATTGTAGAGAATGTAAACCTCTAAATACACAATAAAATAAACAAATCTCACTTTTTTAAAAATTTACTTTATTGGCATTTATGAGTTACGCAGACATCTTGTACAGGCATATACTGGCGTGAAGACAAATTTCCCCACCCATCCCCCATCAACCATGAGATGGGAGGATGGCAGATCACTGATCTCATATATAAAGTCAATCCATATTTCAGATAAAAGGGATATAAACGGGGAAGAAACAATGTTACATACATATTTTCACATTGTTGATACATTGAGATATATCATTTACTTCTTCATGATGTCTACAGAGACCGTGTCAACTTTAACCCCCAAACTCCCCCCCCCTTCCTCACCCTCCTTCCGTTCCAGGCGTAGGGTCACGAGAAAAACATTACATTGTCTATGGTTGTCCTAGGTTGCTCAATGAAGCCTAGCCAGTGCCTACATTCTGTCCCCTCCCAGGACTCCCCAGCGTTAGTGTTGTGTCCCCTTCACCTGTAGCCCTCTGGGACCCCGAGGCCGGCTCATCTCTGAGTTCTGCTAACATATACGACCATGCCTGGAGATCGTCAACTACCTTTTCATCCTTTCGGACAAATTTCATCTGTACCATTTCCACCGCCACCCACTCACACATGTCTCTCATCCATTGCTCTAATTTTGGGGGTCTAGGTCTGAGCCATGCTATAGCTATGCACTGTTTAGCAAGTATTAGCCCCAGGAGAATGAATCATCTGCTTAGCTTCTTGTGCTTAAACTTGGGCATTAAGCCCAGCAATATTTGTCAGATCTCTTTAGGGATTACCCATCCCATGACCCTCTGAAGGTGCACAAGCACTGTGTCCCAATAAGAGAATAAGGTCAGGCAGGTCCAAATCATGTGGAGAAAGTCCGCTGCCTGCGATTTACATCTCGGGCATTCATCAGCGCGGCCTGGGTATATTATGTGTAGTGTACGTGGGGTGAGATATAACTGATGAACTAGATTGTATTGTATGAGTTTAAACTGTGTATTGGAGCTAACTGTTTGAACCCCCTTGTGAACTTTCCCCCATTCCCTATCCGACAGCTGCTCTTCCAGCAGACCATCCCATTTCAACTTTACCAGTAAAACCCCGCCCGGTAAGTCATACCTTAAGGCTCTATATAGATGGAACACCAATCATCTACCCTGTGCCATATACAGCATCACTTTCAACGTGTTAGTGCTAGGGGGCACCTCTGAGAACACTGGCCAAATTTCCTGTGCCACACTCAAAATCTTCTCATATTGTAGGAATTGTCCTGGTCCCAAATTAAAGGTGGCTGTTGCCTCTTCACGGGTAATAAATCTCCCATCTACGTACAGGTCTCCTAGCGCCTGGCACCCCCCCCTCCTTCCACCACCGCACAGACATAGAATCCGCAATACAGGTGAAAGGGCGCAGCGCCCATAGGGACATATCTGGAGCATACGTGGTATGCTGTATCACCCGTCACACCACATTTTCCCAGATTATGGCTACATGTCTCACAATATATGGGTTCTTGGGAGGGACCCCAAATCCGAGCATTAAAAGTTCTGACAGCGGGCGACTGTCGTGCGTGCCCGTCAGGACATGTTTCTCCCAATTATCTTCACTATCCAGCCAGTGTACTGCATGTTGTAATTGGGAGGCCATGTAAAAGAATTCTAAACAGGGGACCTCTAGTCCTCCCTGATTCCAAGTCCTCTGTAACGTTGCCAGGCGCACCGTCTATGTTTATTGCCCCATAAGAGATCTGCCAGCAAGCAATCCAGTGTCCAGAAGAAATGTCTTGGGATTGTGTAAATCGAGTGTTGCAAAGCATACAGACATCTGGTTAGGATAATCTTTTTAATTATTACAATTCGGCCCATAGGGGACAGTGGTAGGTCACGCCAAAACCATATGGACCCACCTATTCCATCAATAACTCGGCCAATATTAAGGTCTAAATACATAGAGACCGTGTTTGCTAGCCATACCACCAGATATCTCGTTCCCTCTCCTACCCATGGCAGCTCCCCCTGCATCAGCTCGGAATGCGGCACTCCAGCCAGTCTGCCGATGGGAATCAGCTTGAATTTTCCTGGATTAATACGGGGACCTGACACCTCTCCAAATCTCCGCAGCTCTGCAAGAAGAAGCAGCACCACATTTGTTGGTTGGCACAGATCATCTGCGTAAAGGGAGACCACATTTGATTGGTCTCTCCCAACTTGATCCCCTATGGTCCCAGTCTGTCTCACAGGGCGGCTGCCAGCGGCTCCATTGCCACTGCGAATAAAAGTGGAGAGAACGGGCATCCCTGACGGATGCCCCTGCAAAGAGCGAACGGTTTAGATACCAAATTTCCAACACTGATCCTGGCCGTAGGGGCCATGTAGAGTAGCTAGACCCGTTTAAGTAAATCCCCTCCTGCACCGACCTGCTGGAGGACCTGCCACAAATAGCGCCAGTCTACCAAATAAAAGGCCTGTTCGATATCCAACAGCCCCAATGCAAAATCGTCTTCCATTAAGCGCGGGACATGCCATACATGTGGCAGGCATCACAGGTTATGAGTGGTACTATGCTTAGGTATAAACCCTGCTTGGTCTGTCTGGATAAGGTGGGATACCCTCGGGAGAAGGTGCCCCGCCAAAATTCCACTAGGTATTTTTACGTCTATATTTATTAGGGAAATCGGCCTGTATGAATTGGTTAGCAGAGGGTCCCTGTCAGGCTTCGGTATAATGGCCACCACATGCTCCCGCATGGAGGGCGGCAGGGCGCCCGCCACTAGCACCTCATTATAGACCTCCAGGAAGTTGTCGGCCAACAAGGGGATAGAACTCTGCCGGTAGTCCGTCGGCACTGGGGCTCTTAGCAGTTTTGAGATGTTGGATAGCCAACAAAATTTCCTCTTTGTGTATCGGGCGTTCAGAACGTCATTTGCTTCTGGGTCGACCTGGGGGAGCCTGACAGAGTCTAAAAAATCTCAGACCACCTCCTGTTAGGTGGAGGATCGATACGCATAGACATTGCCGAGATGCTCCGCCAGTGCCTCAGTGATTGCGTTCTGTGTATATACCAGTGATACTCAAAGTACGGCCCGGGGGCCACATATGGCCCTCCTGACCTTTACATGCGGCCCCCTGATCAACAGCAGCACTGGGCTGCTGTTCACTCTATTCAGTACTAACATTAAAAAGATGATAAATATACATGCAAGCCTTTATTTAAAGGTTAATTGAAGTTAAAGAAAGGAAGAGACTAGGTTGTCCAGCAGCACTTAACTTTAGGAACACCTTTACTTTCAAAGCTATCTTGCATCAAAACTGCACCCCCCATTTCCCCTGCCCTTGGATCGCCACCCTGCTGGCATCAATGCAGCCCTCGGTCACATAACAGACCAGAGTTTATGGCCCTTGGGAAAATGTTTGCGAGTACCCATGGTATATACCATATTCCCTCAGCCATCTCGAAGCTGCAGAATGGGGGTGGTGGCTGACTCCCGCTTAACCAGTCGAGCCAACAAGGCTCCAGTTCTATCTCCCTGCATGTGTAGCCTTTGTTGGTATGTAGAGCGTACATGCTTCTCTAACCTATTCAGGTCCATCAACAGCACCTCTCGCGTCGCGCACCACTCCGCCATCCTGTTGGGGGCCCCGGGGAGTTCCACTTCCAGCCTGCCCAACTCTGCCTCCTGCTTGGCTATGTCTTCTACCAATTGTTGGCGAACCCCATAGGACGTCTTAATGCACAACCCCCTGATGACCACCTTCAAGGCCGCCCATTCGAGTATGCAGCTCGGGGCAGATCTCCAGTTTTCCTCGAAATGGCGTTCCAGTGTCTCTAAGAGTGTAGCCACGAATGGAGAGTCTGTTAAGGCCTCAGTACCAAGGTGCCAGAGGGGTATCGAGGAGCAAGCTCTAGCCCCACTAAGGCTCAGCAACACAGGTGAATGATCGGATAGGGATCGAGGTCAATAGGTTATTCCCCGACACCTGGCCCGAGTTCGGCCGAAAGTAACCAGTAGTCTAACCGACTAAAGGTTCCAGATGCCGGAGAGTAGCAGGAAAACTGTTGGGTTGTCGGGTGGAGTTGTCGCCATATATCAAATAAGTGCATGCCATCCAAAATGTCTTGTAGTGTTCCAGTCAGCCGGGGCTTAGTATGGGCTCGTGGGGGTTCACAGTCCAATGACCGTCAAGGACACAATTAACATCTCCTGCCAGTAGAATCCGTGCACCCAGGTATAGAGATGCCACTTCCATCAAAGTGGGAAAAAAGGAGGGACAATCATCATTATGGGCATACACATTAGGAATGTATATTTCTTTGCTGTCTAGTTTCCAGTGTAGGATAACACATCTCCCCGTTGGGTCCCCTATATGATGTAAATGTTGAAAGGGAACCCCAGGGGCCACCCTAACGAGGACCCCTCTAGCAAATCCAGAGTAGGAGGTAGCATACAGTTGCCCTCTCTATCGCTTCTATAAACATGGTAAGGAATCCCACAGATAAGTGTCTACTGCAGGCATGCCACAGCTACTTTATATCGTTTCAAGTAGGCAAATACTCTTCTGCATTTTTTGAAGGCTGCTATAATACGAACATTCCATGTAATCAATTTTGTCATGGGGACTGCCATAAAGCATATACTCCATTCTCACTACCGTTCCGCAGCCATGCACCCCCATGCGTCAGTTGCTGCCATTGAAACATTTGCATCACTTCAGACTCATCGACCCGGCACAAAAGTGGTGACATCAATCCCAACCAAACCCCAACATAAACAGTCACCCCCCTCCCCTTGGGCAGTATAGCATCCCCCACAGTCGTGAAAGGGACGAGGTGCGGATGTGCAGTAGCCGCCCCATCACCCAACAGACCCCAAAACATAGGATAACAGGGAACCAAAAATTTTCGATATTCATTCCAATTTTCCAGATATCCATAATTTCCGGCATTAGTCAGTTAATAACTGCTTAAAAAACACTTTGCAATGCTAGTGGTAGGCCTCCTAGTGGGGTGCGAGGTCAAGCCTCCAGCCCCCCAACCAAGTGCCCGCCTCTGGACTGCTCTCAGCCTGGATCTGTAGTGTAGTTCCTATTTCCCTAATAGGCTCTGCGCATTGGAATAATATACCCTATAGGTTTGACATAGGACTGAGGTCAGTATGTCCCTATTGAGTATATTAAACTTAATTACTTTGTGCCAGCTAACTCAGAGGCCACTAGAAACTCCTTGTAAACAAGAAGGGAGTAGTTTCTGGCAACCGCATAAACATGACAACTTTGTTTCCCTTTAGAATCGGAACACTCTCAGAATCGTGGAAACAATAGATAACAGTTTCACTCAGCTAATCGTGCATGCTTAGTTTCCTCAGAGTTACACAGAAAGAGTAGACGGGCGTTTCAATAAAAGGATTTATTGAACAGTCTTGTTTCTCGTGTAAGAGATATGAGCTGTTATGATCACAAGACAGTATGCAAGATATATAATGTACAGCGTAAGCAGTAGAAAGAAATAATACTGCGCTAGCATTATCTTTTAGCATATATTCACATACATAAATAACATGAGCTAAAAATGCGAGTACTCATACGATGCTTCTCTACGCTAGTTCTACCCCAGTGTACCTAACCTTGTCTAGGTGTAGGGCAAGGTAAGAAGTAGGTGAAGTATTCTATAGTATGGTATACTAAGAGTCTGGTATGCCAAGAGTCCCTCTAGGTTCTAGTCAGCTCCATACCTTGAGAATGAGAGAGGTGGGAATCTCCTTCCGGATCTCGAACTCTAACACCCCGCGAAGGAGTCAGAACACTGGGAGCTGGATTCTCTGTGAGCAGGGATGACAGCGTTTCTTCTCAGTGCGTCAGGCCGGGATACAGGCTCCTCTGAAGTTGAGGTCTCCTCTAACTTGCTTGGGCAAGGATGTATATTTATACCTGGTAGGTGCCTTGGAATGTTAGCATTGACGTGAAGTCGGACAGAGGAAGACGTCAGGAATGAACCCTTAAGGAATAGTGGTTCATGCATAATAGATGAGTTCTTGGAGAAATCAATAATCCTGTGCTAGGCTTAGGGTTTGATTTCTAAGAACTCAGGGTGGACGGATGTCGGTGCCTAAATAAGGACTGGGATCTTATGCCTATATAAGGGCAATGCGAATTGTGCCTATATAAGGACATGTTTCAGGAAAACCTATATACGGACACCTAAAGCGGAATACAACACCCACTCCACTTTCGAATGAACAATAATACTAAATGCTAAACATTAAACTTGAGTACCACATATTGCTAAAAACATTTCTAAAAACATATTAAAAGAAGTTTTTTAAAAGAACTGTTGCTAAAACATGTAATGCAATAGGTACTGTACATTTTAAAGCATTTTTTCATTCTAAGCATATATTGGAAATAGATGCAACATGAATGAATAAACAGAAATATATACATATGATGAAATGGTTGACAAGTTTTCAAAAAATCATAGCCATTGCATATCATGGTACTAAATGAAATTTTAGTCAAATGAAATTTTAGTCAAATAAGGTGACATTGTGTCCCTGGAAGTATTCAAAGAAGTCCGTTTTATATGAATAGTTCTACTGTAAGCAGATTGAGTTGCCATGTATTTTCAAAAATAAAGAATAAGAAAAAGTTCAATTTTAGGAAGAGTTCCAAGTTTCGAAAATATGAAGGCCAAATTCATTGCTTCCCTGGTACACTGTGAGCCGAATCAAAGTCAGTGTATGGGTCTGGTGTAAACATGAAATCATCTATTTCGGAAGCCAAAATATCGTCTACCGATGTTGGTGACATTTGGAACACCTCGTTCAGAAGGTTAATTGCACAGAGATGAGAAGCATCGCCTTCAGCATAAGATGCTGCAGCAATGTTCGCGTCCGTTGTTACCTGTGTGCCTGTAGATCCATCTCGTACCTCAGCAGCAGCAGGAAGCGTCTGTGAGATCTCAATGAATGCCGTCATCAGGATTGGTAGCCTCTGGGGACAACACAGAGCATGGGCCGTTATCGGGTCCAGCAGAGTATCGATATCCGTTGGCATGACTGATGGGAGTGTTAGACAGGTGTCTAGCACGCATTCTTCACCGCAAAGCAGGCAGCATAGAACAGGTAAGATGCAATCTTGCCAGGTTGGTCTAAATGACAGGAACCATGTCGTATTAAGTTCCCGTAGATGAGGCATGCCCAAAAGCTGCACTATGCGCTCACGGCACTTCCGTTCTAGGAGAGCTTTCTCCACATCGCTTGGAGTGACGTCGATGGATAGGGTTGCCATAGCGTAATAGTAGGAATAGGAACAGGATTCCTGCAACAAGTGCTAGAATTAATGGCACACCACCAAACACCGAATGTGCGAAGTTTGGGATGATTCCGAGGACTGCCTGGAAGGGTGCTAACAGTCCAGAACAGATGGTCTTAAATACATGTACAATCCCGCTCGTATCAGACATGTTAAAGATACGTCCCATCATTTCTACGAAATGTATAGGGCAGTTTGTACGAATTAAAGCCTGTATCTCAGCCGAAGTCCTTGCAATTTGTAAATCATAGATTCTTTGGCCGAGGTCAGAGGCACGCTCTGTTGCAAAAGCATGGCTTTCATTCTGCTTAAAGTATCAAAACATATAATAGAAACATTCAATGAAGGCCATAGAGGTGACTCCCTGACTGTGTCTATTGGGGGGAACAATACTTGCATACAACAAGTAACCCTGGAGTCGACCGTTACCAGATATGGGATGCCTGGCAACATGCCACAGCAACTCTGATCATTCAACATGAGGTAACTCCCGTTAGAAAGTTGGCCAAACGCTGGATTAATCACAGTAGCCGGTGTACCTTGCTGGTGGCAGGACAAGTTTGCCACAGAACCATTACAAGCCCCGTGTAAAGAAATGTCCTGACATATGAGTGAACCGCTTAGTGCCTTTTCACAGTTTCTACCGCTTAGAAACACTTCACGATCCCCACTCCAACATCTGTATTCGTAAGGTAAATCCCAGGATGTCTTAATGTATTCTTTACCCAACCTTTCATATTTGCCTGCTTGCATTTGTTTGAGGCAATACTGAGACTGAAAAGTAGAGACAGGCAGAGTGATTTTGCCATGGATAAGCCATTCTGTAGCTGGTTTTTCTGCTACCGTAAATGGTAATTTTTCCAGTTTTTCAATGCTCAGCACTGTATACTTTGCTCCCCTTTGTATCAGTTCGATCTGTTTATCTGTTAGTTTGTATTCTGCAAACAGAGACGACGTGTTGATAAAACGCCCAGGCACATACCCGCACGCAAAGATTGCAGCATCCACCCTAATAACATAATAGAACGTAACTGAGATTAGCCTTGTTGTAACATGGCTAAATCTTGTTCCAGTATGTCTATAGCAGAGGATACAATGTTGTCCAATGAATAAATTCTGGATGACAAAGTTGTTAACCCATTGTCGACCACAGAGAGAGTTTTCTCTAAGTTAATAATATCAAGTTCACGTATTCGTTCTGCTGCCTCTGCCTGTGAAACCTTCCATACTTCATTATAAGCAGCATAAATGCCGGCATATATAAAACATTTTTGACGCGGTTTTCTCGGTCCTAGCAAGAATTCCCTAAGGTCTGCGTCTTCTTTAAGTAAAGATAAGTGTTGTTTCACATCCTCAAGTGTAGATTTTTGTAGCCAGTCGAGGCACAATTTTCCTACACTGTATGTTGTTACTACCCCCGGATGTTGTCGTTGAACATATAGTGGGTCTGGCCTATGGATAGTAAAGCCCTGTCTTCTATTCAGGAATCTTTCTTGACAGATGTTTGTGTCTGTGGGCCAGAGTAACCATTTTTCCCAATCAGGATCTGTTCTGTTGGTTTGTAGTATTGTGTCAACTGTAACCGCTCCCTGTGTAGTGTTATTACTTGCAGGTGTTGGTACAGAAGGCGTTTTCATGTCTTTGATCTTGGCTAAACCAAGGCAAGACGTTTGTTGCACAGTGTCATTCAAAAACATTATTTGCTGAGGGATGATACATGCTCTAAACAACGCTTCTATCCCCTGTACTTGCCAATCTTTAAAACCTCAGACAGATTATGGGGTCGATTCCGATTCGGGCCGGAAAAAGCACCGACCGACTCGGATCCGGAAATAATACCGACCGACACGTACCTGTGGCGCCCTACACGCCAAGTACGATGCAAGGCGTGAAAAATCCGACCGACACGTACCGAAACCAAGTCGACCGACGGAGCCGCACGGAAAACAGCAATCCGGCCGGAAAAACACGCGAATCCAACCGACAGACACGCACCCGGAACAAATCCGACCGAAACGTACACGCGAACTCCAAACCGCAAAGTACGATGCAAGGCGCGAAAACCACGAGCGAGTCGGACGGAGGCCAAGCCGCACGACCGACACGGATACAAAACTGAGCCGAAGCAACACAAAACACCGCGACCGACGCGTACGCAGCATAAAAAACTGCACAAACACAGCGTGAACGAAACGGAGAAGACCGTACGAGACAAATGCAGGGTCCGACTCGGTCACAAGAACGTTTCCAACATACACAGACAGTACAAAGGAAAAATCACCCAAAAAAGGCCAAACAAAGCAATTACCAAGCCAATAAATACTGGGGGGTGGGGACAGAGAACAAAGACACACCCACAACTCCATCTATATAAAGGACACAAATCACAACCATGAGCCTTTGCAAATGCCATTCCACTGCCAGCACCCAAGAGAAAGCAACCACACACCCACAGCTCATCCCTCACACAAGCCACACACCAGCAGCACACCAACAAATACCTACCTCACATACAGCCAGCAAAACACACACTCACACACCCTCACCTGCACACAACACACACATCACTCACCATCACCACCCATCACCATGCCCCCCAAGAAGAATCCCAAGTTCCTAGATTGTGAATTGGAAGTCATGGTAGACGAGATCCTCAGGGTAGAGCCACAGCTGTTTGGCACACTGGTCCAACAGACCCCCATCTCCCAGAAAACCAAGATGTGGGAGAGGATCATCAACAGGGTGAACGCACAATCACCATGTCGGCGCACAAAGAGCGACATCCAGAACAGGTGGTATGACGTGCGCAGGAGGGTACGGGACCTGCTAAAGAAAGACTACATCAACAGCCAATACACCGGCAGTGGCCCTCCTGCCAAGCCAATATACCTCAGGCCCTGGGAGGAGAAGGTGCGGGCCATCCTTCCGCCAGTGAGCGTATATGGACTAGAGGACATCCCAGAGCCTGGTGAGTACACAACAAATGTACACAATATACTGCCACAAAACACACACATCACTGTCAAGGGGAGAGTCAAACCATGCACTCATAGCAATTACACAGCAACCAGAACAGAATCATCCCAAAATGTGTATGTCAGTCAGATAAACACAACACATGCCATCAAAAAAGTCACATCCAACTGTGCCAACACATGTACAAACACAACTACAACTACAGCTAGGCAGTGGCACAAATAGAACTAACAAACACATCCAGACATGTAGCCACCACAACAACACCAACACACAGTGAAGACCACTCAAAGGAAGGAATTCTGTGTATGCTGGCCAAGTCAGTGTAGCCAATAGCATCATGGGAGTCGCAGTCACACATATTGCCCCCCACAACTGTCCCATCAACACCACCCTGAACCATGCTCACATCACAGGGAGTGCAGAAGGACTCACAAGATGGCTGACACTGGCTACTGCTGTGGGGAGCACAAGGCCCTGCTGGCAACTGTGCACCAACAAACAGCAGGACACCACTGACTGACATCCTGAGAGACAACTTCCACTCCCTGCAATGCAAGCACGTTCCATGGTGGGATATCTGGCTAGCTGGGTGGGAAGGAGGACTTGCAGCACTGACCATAGTCACAAGCACCTCCCCTCACACACACCCCAACACAAACTCCACAGAACCCACCTGGTAGAATGCAATGCCCCCCATCCTAACACAAGATCCCACAAAGAACCACCACCCTGGGTTATGTTGTGTGAAGCACAGGGCCACTCTTGGGACTTCCAGCCAAACAACTGCCAGGACAACACTCCCAGCCATCCTGTCAGCACAGCCAGCCCACCCCACAGGGAAGCAGAGTCAAAAGGAAGGAAGCATGGGCATGCTGGGAAGGGGGAGGAGGCAATAGCATGATGGGAGTCGTAGTCACAGCTCTACATCCCCCACCACATGGCCCAGCAAGCTCACACTCACGCATGCACATCCCACAGAGAGTGGAAAGGCCCATCAAAGATGTCTGACACTGTTGCTGTGTCGTGGGGAGCACAAGGGCATGCTGGGTACTGCACACCAACCAACAGCAGGACACCACTGTCAGCCATCTTGCCATTGCTCTCACACCCACACACACTGAACTCCCCACAAAAGCAAGTAAGTATGGGAATGCTGGGAAGTGGGGTGGAGGCAATAGCATGATGGGAGTCGTAGTCACAGACATAGCTCACCCCCACAACTGTCCCATCAACACCACCCTGAACCATGCTCACATCACAGGGAGTGGAGAAGGACTCACAAGATGGCTGACACTGGCTACTGCTGTGGGGAGCACAAGGCCCTGCTGCCAACTGTGCACCAACAAACAGCAGGACACCACTGACTGACATCCTGAGAGACAACTTCCACTCCCTGCAATGCAAGCACGTTCCATGGTGGGATATCTGGCTAGCTGGGTGGGAAGGAGGACTTGCAGCACTGACCATAGTCACAAGCACCTCCCCTCACACACACCCCAACACAAACTCCACAGAACCCACCTGGTAGAATGCAATGCCCCCCATCCTAACACAAGATCCCACAAAGAACCACCACCCTGGGTTATGTTGTGTGAAGCACAGGGCCACTCTTGGGACTTCTAGCCAAACAACTGCCAGGACAACACTCCCAGCCATCCTGTCAGCACAGCCAGCCCACCCCACAGGGAAGCAGAGTCAAAAGGAAGGAAGCATGGGCATGCTGGGAAGGGGGAGGAGGCAATAGCATGATGGGAGTCGTAGTCACAGCTCTACATCCCGCACCACATGGCCCAGCAAGCTCACACTTACGCATGCACATCCCACAGAGAGTGGAAAGGCCCATCAAAGATGTCTGACACTGTTGATGTGTCGTGGGAGCACAAGGGCATGCTGGGTACTGCACACCAACCAACAGCAGGACACCACTGTCAGCCATCTTGCCATTGCTCTCACACCCACACACACTGAACTCCCCACAAAAGCAAGTAAGTATGAGAATGCTGGGAAGTGGGGTGGAGGCAATAGCATGATGGGAGTCGTAGTCACAGACATAGCTCACCCCCACAACTGTCCCATCAACACCACCCTGAACCATGCTCACATCACAGGGAGTGGAGAAGGACTCACAAGATGGCTGAAACTGGCTACTGCTGTGGGGAGCACAAGGCCCTGCTGGCAACTGTGCACCAACAAACAGCAGGACACCACTGACTGACATCCTGAGAGACAACTTCCACTCCCTGCAATGCAAGCACGTTCCATGGTGGGATATCTGGCTAGCTGGGTGGGAAGGAGGACTTGCAGCACTGACCATAGTCACAAGCACCTCCCCTCACACACACCCCAACACAAACTCCACAGAACCCACCTGGTAGAATGCAATGCCCCCCATCCTAACACAAGATCCCACAAAGAACCACCACCCTGGGTTATGTTGTGTGAAGCACAGGGCCACTCTTGGGACTTTTAGCCAAACAACTGCCAGGACAACACTCCCAGCCATCCTGTCAGCACAGCCACCCCACCCCACAGGGAAGCAGAGTCAAAAGGAAGGAAGCATGGGCATGCTGGAAAGGGGGTGGAGGCAATAGCATGATGGGAGTCGTAGCCACTGATATTGGTCACCCCCACAACTGTCCCATCAACACCACCCTGAACCATGCTCACATCACAGGGAGTGGAGAAGGACTCACAAGATGGCTGACACTGGCTACTGCTGTGGGGAGCACAAGGCCCTGCTGCCAACTGTGCACCAACAAACAGCAGGACACCACTGACTGACATCCTGAGAGACAACTTCCACTCCCTGCAATGCAAGCACGTTCCATGGTGGGATATCTGGCTAGCTGGGTGGGAAGGAGGACTTGCAGCACTGACCATAGTCACAAGCACCTCCCTCACACACACCCCAACACAAACTCCACAGAACCCACCTGGTAGAATGCAATGCCCCCCATCCTAACACAAGATCCCACAAAGAACCACCACCCTGGGTTATGTTGTGTGAAGCACAGGGCCACTCTTGGGACTTTTAGCCAAACAACTGCCAGGACAACACTCCCAGCCATCCTGTCAGCACAGCCAGCCCACCCCACAGGGAAGCAGAGTCAAAAGGAAGGAAGCATGGGCATTCTGGGAAGGGGGGTGGAGGCAATAGCATGATGGGAGTAGTAGCCACTGATATTGGTCACCCCCACAACTGTCCCATCAACACCACCCTGAACCATGCTCACATCACAGGGAGTGGAGAAGGACTCACAAGATGGCTGACACTGGCTACTGCTGTGGGGAGCACAAGGCCCTGCTGCCAACTGCACACCAACCAACAGCAGGACACCACTGTCAGCCATCTTCCCATTGCTCTCACACCCACACACACTGAACTCCCCACAAAAGCAAGTAAGTATGAGAATGCTGGGAAGTGGGGTGGAGGCAATAGCATGATGGGAGTCGTAGTCACAGACATAGCTCACCCCCACAACTGTCCCATCAACACCACCCTGAACCATGCTCACATCACAGGGAGTGGAGAAGGACTCACAAGATGGCTGAAACTGGCTACTGCTGTGGGGAGCACAAGGCCCTGCTGGCAACTGTGCACCAACAAACAGCAGGACACCACTGACTGACATCCTGAGAGACAACTTCCACTCCCTGCAATGCAAGCACGTTCCATGGTGGGATATCTGGCTAGCTGGGTGGGAAGGAGGACTTGCAGCACTGACCATAGTCACAAGCACCTCCCCTCACACACACCCCAACACAAACTCCACAGAACCCACCTGGTAGAATGCAATGCCCCCCATCCTAACACAAGATCCCACAAAGAACCACCACCCTGGGTTATGTTGTGTGAAGCACAGGGCCACTCTTGGGACTTTTAGCCAAACAACTGCCAGGACAACACTCCCAGCCATCCTGTCAGCACAGCCACCCCACCCCACAGGGAAGCAGAGTCAAAGGAAGGAAGCATGGGCATGCTGGGAAGGGGGGTGGAGGCAATAGCATGATGGGAGTCGTAGCCACTGATATTGGTCACCCCCACAACTGTCCCATCAACACCACCCTGAACCATGCTCACATCACAGGGAGTGGAGAAGGACTCACAAGATGGCTGACACTGGCTACTGCTGTGGGGAGCACAAGGCCCTGCTGCCAACTGTGCACCAACAAACAGCAGGACACCACTGACTGACATCCTGAGAGACAACTTCCACTCCCTGCAATGCAAGCACGTTCCATGGTGGGATATCTGGCTAGCTGGGTGGGAAGGAGGACTTGCAGCACTGACCATAGTCACAAGCACCTCCCCTCACACACACCCCAACACAAACTCCACAGAACCCACCTGGTAGAATGCAATGCCCCCCATCCTAACACAAGATCCCACAAAGAACCACCACCCTGGGTTATGTTGTGTGAAGCACAGGGCCACTCTTGGGACTTTTAGCCAAACAACTGCCAGGACAACACTCCCAGCCATCCTGTCAGCACAGCCAGCCCACCCCACAGGGAAGCAGAGTCAAAAGGAAGGAAGCATGGGCATGCTGGGAAGGGGGTGGAGGCAATAGCATGATGGGAGTAGTAGCCACTGATATTGGTCACCCCCACAACTGTCCCATCAACACCACCCTGAACCATGCTCACATCACAGGGAGTGGAGAAGGACTCACAAGATGGCTGACACTGGCTACTGCTGTGGGGAGCACAAGGCCCTGCTGCCAACTGTGCACCAACAAACAGCAGGACACCACTGACTGACATCCTGAGAGACAACTTCCACTCCCTGCAACGCAAGCACGTTCCATGGTGGGATAACTGACTGGCTGGGTGGGTGGGAAGGAGGGCCGGCTGTCAACCAAACACAACCAATGCAGACCATGTTCACACCCCAAAAAATACATAGAAATGCCCAAATAATGCAGGACAATGTGCCACATCAATATCAACCCCTGACTGTGACGACTTAGGACAATGCAATGTACAGGCCCGCACCCAGAGGCACAGTCACAACTGTCATGTGTGTCAACCATTGATGCCTGCAGAAACATAACATACATTGTTTGTGTCTCCCAAAAACAGGTGATGATGGGGACACAGCAGCAGACGCTGAGGAGTCCCAGTCCCAGGCTCAAGAGGATGCGGAGCTCACTGGCGTCGTACAGCCTCTGTCCTCCTCGGACGATGAAGACCAACCTGGCACATCCGGTGCAAGTCAACATGCAGCACCAGCAGGACCACCAGCTGCAGCACCAGCAGGACCACCAGCTGCACCCCCTGCACCCACCCCTCCAACGACTGTCACCACAAATACCATCCCTGCCGACATGGACAGAACAAGGAGCAACACCAGCACAGGGACCCTGGACCAACCTGGGGCCATGGACACCCCCACCACCACCAACCCCCAAGGTGGACCAGGGTTATCTGTGCGTGCCACTGCACACACTGCACATGTCAGCAGGGGTGGTGGGAGGGTGGGAGACAGAGGTCGCTGCTTGCAGACGTTGCTGGTGTGCATGATGACCCACAACTGGTACGCATAGCTGATGCGTACCAGTCCAGCACCGGAGACCTCAGCCAGGTAGTGGGGCTCCTCAGAGACATGAAACAGCAGCAGGCTGCCCATCATGCCCGCTTGGACTCCCACATGTCCCACGTGGAGTCACACATGTCCCGCGTGGACTCACACATGTCCCGCGTGGAGTCCAAGTGGGATGCACTGCATGAGATGACGGCGGTGCACAGGGACATTTTACAATGCCTCCGCCACATGAACAGCAACCAGTCCACACCTCCCTGTGTGCCAACAACATCTGGTGCCGAACAAATTGCAACTGCCACAGGGAGGGAGGATGACTCTGGCGGAGAGTCCCTGCACCGCAGCAGCCTGTACTTGAGGGGCCCCCCCCAAGAAGAGGGGTCGTCCGAGGAGGGAAAAGTGAGAGGCCGATGGCCAAGCGCAACTCCCAGGAAGCCTGAACCTGTTCTGGATGTTCGCCTTTGTGCACAGACTGTTCACCCTGTTGACGGCAACACTACTCCCACACATTGCATGGGGAGTACAAGTTGGACCAATGTGTCAGACAACTGTGGCCCCGATACTGGGGACCCTGTCTACCAGGACTTTCAATTCACCTAGGAACTTCGGATTGCAAGATTTATGTACAGCACTACCCATCCTATGCACTATTAACACAAATGTATCACAATAAACACACTAATACACCATACTTGCCTCTGTCGTGATTCCAACGTGGGTGCTGTTATGGGGATGATGAACTGCAAAATTACACTGTGTATGCGAACTGCAACAGCAAGGACAACACAGGCATGTGAGTAAAGGCAACGTGACACATATGAGGGAGACACACCACCAGGGCTACACAACACATACACACCTAGGCCATCTGACTCATTGCCTACACTGATGTTGCCAGGGAAGACGGTGCAATGCACAGACACCACACCCATTCCCAGTTGTAGTCAAGTAGCCCACAGGTGCAGTAAGCAAATGGCAGTCAAATGTGTGACCACAGACAACGCACATCACAAAGTGAAGCACAGGTTTATTACACAGTTGCAACAGGTCGTAACCACTACAGATGCAAGGTAATCCCACCTGGCAGCGGGCACACAGTCAACAACTGTAGACGGAAGGAAGTCCATGGGTGTGGTGCACATCACCTGTAGGGACACAACAGCTACCACCCTGGAAGTGCAATCACGTCGTCGGTGGACACAGTTGACAAAATGAATCTGAAAGTACCCTGTGAAGGACACAAATGACACACAGTCAAAAGCAATGGAGTACAGGACAGAACAGCAAAACTCATGCACAATACATGTTACAAGATACCCACCGAGAACCAAGTTAGCATGTCAACACTATTGGGGAGTACAGCCCACCTGTTAGCACACATCGCAACACACATCCAGTCAAGTAGCCCATGGACACACTCCAACAGCACCAGAGTACCACCCACACATCATGCCAACTCACATCATTGACATGACACCTCAGGATACTCACATTCAGCTAAAGAAGTTGGTGATGAGCTGTGTGCGGACATCACCATCATCATCATCATCATCATCGTCACTGGCATCGTGGTCCAGGCCAGGATCCTCCACAGGTGGCGGATGTTGGTCATTGTCATCCTGGATGAGAGGCAACTCCTTCCGCACTGCCAGGTTGTGGAGCATGCAGCAGACGATGATAATCTTGCACACTTTCGCAGGGGCATATGGGAGGGACCCTCCGGTCTTGTCCAGGCAGCGGAAGCGGCTCTTCAGGAGACCAAATGTCCGCTCAATCACTCTCCTGGTCCGACCATGTGCCTCATTGTAGCGCATCTGGGCTGGTGTCACAGGGTTCCTGAGGGGTGTCAGCAACCACGGCATGTTGGGGTATCCCGAGTCACCTACGGACAGACAAGTGCACATTAGCTGACTTGGAAAAGTGGGCGGAATACTACAGATCAGATCACACACAATGGCACAAAGTCAGTACACACCGACAAGCCAGGCACGCTGGTTCTGCATCTGTGCCATCATCCTGGGGATGCGACTACTCCTCATCACAAAGGCATCGTGTGCTGAACCAGGGAAACGGGCACACACGTGTGTGATGGTCATGTCTGCAAGACACACCACCAGTGCATTGACAGAGTGGTAGTGCTTGCGGTTCCTGTATGCCTGCTCCTGGGCCTGTGGTGGTACCAAAGCCACATGTGTCCCATCAATGGAGCCAATGACATGCGGCATCCTCCCCAGGGCATAAAAGTCACTCTTCATGTCAGTGAGTCATCGCAGTCTAGGGAAATAGATGTACCGGTTCAGGAATAGCAACATTGCCGCCAAAACATCGCGGAGCACACGGCTCAACATGGTCTGTGACATCCCACCAGCAGTCGCCACAGTATGTTGGAAGGTACCGGTGGCAAAGAAGTGTAGGGCTGCCATCACCTTCACCTTGGGGGTCAGCGCTGTAGGATACGGCTGGCCAGGCTGCAAATGTGGGGACAACTGCACTGCCAAATCCTCAATCAGCTGCCTGGTGAAGCGGTACCGTCGGATGCTGTCCCGTTCCACCATCGTTGCCAGGTCTGGGAATGGTCGATGGACAGCAGGAGCCCTGCAGTGCAGAGGAGAAGTAAGCAAGATTGTCAGTCACCCCACATATGCGGCATTGAACACACTCAAGATCCCAACATACATCATTATGAGGCACAACTACATGAAGTGTGTAGTTCCGGAAGGACATGTATGGTACATACATGGCCAACATCTGTCAACACGGTCCAACAGGTGGCATCAATTAGTCCCAGGTTGGCCCATTGGATATCATGAGGCCGTGTCACAGTTCCCATCTCCTGCTGCCGTGTGACAATCACCCCCACAGTGACATGTGAGGACAGATGTGCCCCAGGCACCACAGCTCAACGACAGGTACATTCCCAGGGACCCTGTATTGCCACATGGACACTGGCATTACATGGAGTATCATGTATACACCACAGCAAAACAACCATGACCCCCCCAGGTAGTGGCCCCACTTGCCACGGCAGGACAGACATGGACGTGACACACACACGCACAACATCAAAGTCCATGCACACACAACCTGGATGTGGAGACTGTCTCCCATTGTGCACATGAAATCAGAGACATTGTAAACACTACATGCACAAAGACTGTGGAGGACCATCACTATTGTGCCACTGGGACACCCTGGCTCAAACATACCGTCCCACATGGGACTCACGGGGTATGTGACATGACATACACATACACCACCGTGAAATGTGACCATGGCACATGCACTGATATGAACAGTTGCACATCACAGTGGTCATGTACACGTAACACCCAGGATCCTGTCCCCATGAACACGTGCACAGCCTGGGGGTGGCTGCCCACAGGTGACACCCACAGGACAACATGTACACCAACATACACACAATAGGAAATGCAGCCTTACATGCCTTATGATAAAGTTTGGACAGGCTGTCGTGATGTAGGTGTGCCCCTCACTCCTGGGAGCTATCTGTGGCTGGCATATGTCCATCTGAGACAGGCATGCTGACATATGCCAGTCACATGTACAGTGATGCGTTGTACTGCAATGGACCGATCGGTGCCCCCGGCCGGCCCATTGCATTCAATGTGTGCGGGTACGCGTTGTACCCCTGTACGCGTTGTACTGCAATGGACCGATCGGTGCCCCGGCCGGCCCATTGCATTCAATGTGTGCGGGTACGCGTTGTACCCTGTACGCGTTGTACTGCAATGGACCGATCGGTGCCTCCGGCCGGCCCATTGCATTCAATGTGTGCGGGTACGCGTTGTACCCCTATACGCGTTGTACTGCAATGGACCGATCGGTGCCCCCGGCCGGCCCATTGCATTCAATGTGTGCGGGTACGCGTTGTACCCCTGTACATGTTGTACCCCTGTATGCGTTGTACTGCAATGGACCGATCGGTGCCTCCGGCCGGCCCATTGCATTCAATGTGTGCGGGTACGCGTTGTACCCCTGTACACGTTGTACTGCAATGGACCGATCGGTGCCCCCGGCCGGCCCATTGCATTCAATGTGTGCGGGTACGCGTTGTACCCCTGTACGCGTTGTACTGCAATGGACCGATCGGTGCCCCGGCCGGCCCATTGCATTCAATGTGTGCGGGTACGCGTTGTACCCCTGTACGCGTTGTACCCCTGTACGCGTTGTACTGCAATGGACCGATCGGTGCCCCCGGCCGGCCCATTGCATTCAATGTGTGCGGGTACGCGTTGTACCCCTGTACGCGTTGTACTGCAATGGACCGATCGGTGCCCCCGGCCGGCCCATTGCATTCAATGTGTGCGGGTACGCATTGTACCCCTGTACGCGTTGTACCCCTGTACGCGTTGTACTGCAATGGACCGATCGGTGCCTCCGGCCGGCCCATTGCATTCAATGTGTGCGGGTACGCGTTGTACCCCTGTACGCGTTGTACCCCTGTACGCGTTGTACTGCAATGGACCGATCGGTGCCTCCGGCCGGCCCATTGCATTCAATGTGTGCGGGTACGCGTTGTACCCCTGTACGCGTTGTACTGCAATGGACCGATCGGTGCCCCGGCCGGCCCATTGCATTCAATGTGTCGGGTACGCGTTGTACCCCTGTACGCGTTGTACCCCTGTACGCGTTGTACTGCAATGGACCGATCAGTGCCTCCGGCCGGCCCATTGCATTCAATGTGTGCGGGTACGCGTTGTACCCCTGTACGCGTTGTACTGCAATGGACCGATCGGTGCCTCCGGCCGGCCCATTGCATTCAATGTGTGCGGGTACGCGTTGTACCCCTGTACGCGTTGAACTGCAATGGACCGATCGGTGCCTCCGGCCGGCCCATTGCATTCAATGTGTGCGGGTACGCGTTGTACCCCTGTACGCGTTGTACTGCAATGGACCGATCGGTGCCTCCGGCCGACCCATTGCATTCAATGTGTGCGGATACGCGTTGTACCCCTGTACGCGTTGAACTGCAATGGACTGATCGGTGCCTCCGGCCGGCCCATTGCATTCAATGTGTGCGGGTACGCGCTGTACCCCTGTACGCGTTGTACCGCAATGGACCGATCGGTGCGCACCCATTGACAATGGGCTTGCCTGGCAACGGACGCGTTTTCAAATTTTGAACGAGTCGGTTGCTGGAAAATCAGTTGGTCACCCACAACAATGTTGCAAAATCATGTATGTCATGAAGTTGAAGATTTGAAGGATGCTGTGGGCGTGTTTTGGTGCTGCTATTCCATGGATTGGGCAGATTCAGAAGATGCAAATGACTTGGACCTATCACTTTGGACACAAGGGACAGTATCTGCCTCTCCAGCACAAATATATATTGCTGGCTGTTCCCCTGAGAGCTCACTTGCCTGCACTACATGCTCCAGGACGACATCTGCCACTGCACTGCTGCTGTCTCTGCCCCTCTGGACCCTGCAATGGCACGTACTGTGGAGAGAGCCCCAGCCTTCAGCCTTGAAGAGAACCAGGCCCTGCTGGACAGCCTACTTCCACAGTACAGCAAGCTGTATGGGACACCAGGGGAGCATGTGAGTGTTCTGTGCACTGCCTTTCTGAATGTGCATTTTGTCTGACTAGCAAGGCTGGAAGTCTGCACGCCACTGGCTAGCAGGCTCACTGAGTAGTTGTCACACCCCATAGTGTGTAGTGACATGCACTGGACAGGTATGGTGCAGTGACAGTGCATTTGAACAAGGTTCTACTTCCCATGCAATGATACCATGTAGTGACGTCTGGCAAACTGTCCATGGGCAGCTTTGCACTGCCTGTGTACATCATGTGCCCCTGTGATTGAGACATGTATATACAACTGTGTCATGCACGGATATGTTGCATGTGTAGTAATGGCCTTTTCACTTTGTCACCCTGACAGGTTAATGCCCATCGGAAGCAGGAGATCTGGAAGGACATCGTCCGGGCCGTCCGGTCCGTGGGGGTCTACAAGCGCCGGATCCGCAACTGCCAGAAGAGGTGGCAGGACCTTCGGGGCTGGACCCGGAGGATTGCACGGGTCCAGCTGAAGCTGTCGCCTCCTCGCAGGAGGGGCGGAACACGGACCCTGACCCCCACATGCTCCAGATCCTGGCGGTGGTGTTTCCAGACCTGGATGGGCAGCTGAAGGCCAGACAGCAGCAAGGAGGGGGTGAGTCAAAGACTGCACTGTGAACTCTGTATTACATGCTTTGTGCCCTCCTCTGGCCTGGTTCAACTGCCACAGTGCAGCAGTCATGTTGTCCAGGAGCCATGTCCCTCTATTGTGCACTGCCCACTGCTCATCTGATACCCAGGTGTGGCCCTTACATTCAGGGAATTGTGTCACTTGGGACTGTGTCCTTGCAGTTTGCTTCACTAAAGGTGGGGGACAGCATCTGTTTCCCTAACTCTGTTGTGGGCATCATGGGTGGGTCCATTGTTCACACAACGCCTGTGTTCGGACATGTGATCTGCGTGTTGCTTTGAAATGCGGTCCACTTGCTGAGCTGAGCCACCACATGTGCCTGGGGTATGTGGCACACGCCCATGCAGCGGGTGGGAACAATGTTTGGGCCCCAGGAGTGTGCAGATTACGTGTGTCACACATACATAGCCAGCTATCCACTGTCCAGGGGCACATCCCTCATTCATGTGGAGCAGGACAGTCATGCCTACTCCAGGCCATGCAATGCACTCTGTACTCCCACTCCCGTGTATCAGCTGACACATTGTGCACAGTGATTTGAGCCCTCAGGTGTCTGCCTCTGTGTCAGTGTGCTGTGGATTAGTTGCCAGGACTGCTAGGGTGTTTCTTGGTAGGGGCTCAGCATGCCCCTGGAGATGTGACCATAGGAGACGATACTTGTGTGTCACATAGGTGTTTGATCAGCTGCCCGTGCAGACTGGGGTATGCGAATGTGAAGTTCAGGCAGCTGTTCCCCATTCACAGCAAATTGTGAGGGGCTCAGGTTCAGAGGGTAGTGTCACAGGTCTCCCATATGTCCAATCGGTATGACCTGGACAGATGAGGGTTAAGATGATGTGTTGTGTGGGGGATGTACATGTGCACTTGTGCAGCTCCAGGACTTGCATTCCCCATGACCTACTATTGTGACACAGTGCATAGTGTTGTTGTCTGGCTGCCAAGTCATACATCACTGAGACAGTGATGTATGACTTAGCAGTCATGCCTCTGCCATGGCATGTGTCAACTTATTGGTGGTCCTGCAGGGGAGTGACATGTGCTACATGCACACCATTGTGGCGATGGCTATCAGGACATGGGTGCATCATGGTGTCTGTCGCTGGTATGCATAACATGCATTTCCTATTTGACTCTGGGCATCCCTTTCATCCGGAAACCTGTACTGACTCAGTGGCAAGAGCTGTGATGTGTGCATGTCCACATGCCACACTGTGTCCTCTGCACTGTCCAACTACTGTGTACTTGGTGCATGTGTCCACACTGGGGTGTTGCAATCCAACAGACACCAGACAGATGGGTGCAAGGCCATGTGGGATGTGAGTGCCATGCTTGGCATCAGACTGACAATTGGCTTCTCCTGTTCATTTAGGGCACTTTTAGCAATGTACAACTAATGATGCCAGGGCTTGCTCTGTAATGTGCTGTGCTCACAGTGGTGTGTGCGTTTGGTGCAGGTGACTGATGTCTGTCTGTTTCCCCATTGTTTGCAGATACATCCACGGCCACGGAAGGGGACAGCTCCACGGACCAGGAGGAGCCAGAGAGCCAGACTGGGTCAGCAGCCGAGGAGTGGTCGGAGGGACCCAGTGGC
Source organism: Calotriton arnoldi (assembly GCA_963921515.1). NCBI lineage: Eukaryota > Metazoa > Chordata > Amphibia > Caudata > Salamandridae > Calotriton > Calotriton arnoldi. The sequence continues at coordinate 134,648 of CAWUFW010018743.1, read as the reverse complement.
ACGGAGGGCGAGGGGAGCCACACCGAGGAGTCCTCAGCACCATCCACCTCAGCTGAGGACCAGAGCAACTCGGAGGATGACTCCCTTGTGGAGGCGGGTGTCAGCAGCCACCACACCCCAGCTAGTGTTGCTGTCCCCGCCACCACCAGCACCACCACCGCCCTCCCATCGGCTCCCATTCCCCAGGTCCGTGGAGGCTCCCATGTTCGGGAGCGTGTCTCCTTTGGGCCAGGCACCGCACCCCCTGCCCTCTGTCCCCTGCTGCCCTGAGTGAGGAGTCTGTGTACCTCCTTCGCCAGCTCCATGTAGGGCAGACAGCCATGCTGAGTGTCCTCCATGCGCACACCGCACTGTTGACTCAGCTGGTGTCATTCATGGAGGGCATCTCATCGGGCATGTCTGACCTACAGAGGGGCATAGGTCCATGGACTCCTCCCTGACGGCAGCAGTGTCCCTCCTCAGACAGTCCCTCACCCCTCCTGCCTCTGCTCCATCCACACTCCCCAGCACCTTACCCGTCCCAAGCACACACACACCGGCACAGGCACACACCAGCACACACACGTCCAGCACACAGACACACACGCCACAAACAAAACGCACACGCACGCACAGTCAGGGACTGAAACCAGACTCACAGGGGATGGGGCCCTGGTACACACACACGCATCCACGGGCACTGTGCAGTCCTCAGTTGCCTCTCCCTCCAAAGCACCCTCCCTTGCCTCACCTGCAACCCCAAAGACCCAGCGCCTCTTCCTCAGTGACCTCGGCCTCTTCCCCTCCGATCCAGCTGCTCCAGCATCCAGGGGGAAGAGGAAGCCCCCCACACGGAGCAGAGTGCCCCTCGCCCCCGGACACCCTCCCCCAGGCGCAGACAGACTGAGGCCCCCACCCGCAAGTCCCCCGGAGTGGTAAGAGCAAGACCCCGCCGCCGCCCTGCAGCTCAAGCACCAGGTCCCTTCCTCCATCCCTCAGGCCCCCACTCCACAGGTGCCCCCACCACACCCTGCCCCAGGTTCCCCCACCCACAGATATACCATCCCCAAGAGGCTCCGGCCTTCTCCCTCTGCCACTTGCTCTCCCGGCACCACACCCCCCGCTGCGCTTGTCTGTGCCACTGATGTGGTGAGGGTGTCCTCCCCCTCTGTCCAGCCCACCTTGCCTGTTCCCCATTCTCCTCCCCTGGTGGTAGGCACTGCAGTGGAGTCCACTACCACCCTGTCTGACTTGGGCACTGCAGTGGCGGACCTGTCCACTCCATCTGCAGGGTCCACTGCAGTCGTGCCGGCACCCACAACATCTGAGCCATGCCCCCAGTTGTGCCGGCACACACCATGTCAGACACCTCCACTGCAGTTGTCAGTGGCTCTCCAGCACCCACCACCCCTTCCCTGCTTCCTCCTGGTGAGCCCTGATCCTGTCCCTGCGGTGCCTGGCCTACCCCCCGGTTGCCCCTCCTAGTGGATTGTCCCTGGTTTTGTGCAGGCATGTGTAGGGTGGCATCTGCCACTGTCACCCACTTGTGACTTTGTTGATGGACTGGCCATTGGCCTTTGTTTGTGTTCTACCGGACTTCTACTTTTAATGCCACATATGCTGAATAAAGCAACTTTCTGTTCTCTAGTGCTTTTGCTTCTGATGTACATGATGTTGATGATGCTAACCATGCCCTTGCTGCAGTGATGGTGATATTTGGTCTCATGATAATGAAGTGTTACTGTGCAGGAACCCATGTGGTCCAGGGGAATGTGTCCTATCCTGTGGTGTATCCATGTCATCCATAGCAGCATCTGAGGGTGTCATGTGTTCAGTATTTGGCAATGGGATTTCCTACTTAGATTGGCAATTTCACATCTGTGGCTTCCACCCCTGCACATCTGTTGTGCCTGCCATTGTTCAATTCGTCTACTTCCCTGACTGTGTGGCCATCTCCAGTGGACATGCAGGTTTGGGCATCAATGGGGAAGGACTCATCTGTGTTGTCAGTGCAACATTGCTATACAAGTGTGTTGGATCTGTGCTGATGATTCCGTTGGCACTTCCATGACCAGGCTGATGTGACGGGAGCCTCATTTGGTGCTAATTGTTGATTGTGTGACCAAGTGCTCAGCTGACATGATGGGGCCCTACTGAGGCAACATATGGCACAGCTTTCCTCACACAGGAGTGGAGTCCCCTCATGGCAGTGTGTACTCCTGTGACATTGCCTGCGCCCAAGGTGTGTGTTGTATGTGCATGTCTGTGTGTTCACTTCCGTTTAGCTGTGCATGCTGTGATCCCTAGTGTTGTACCTGTTTGTGATGCTAGCTGAGTTGAGCTATGTTCCCCAAAGTCTTCTCCCTGGGTTCTCTGTGATGTGGGTGCATGGCACATTACTGGTCATCAGGGTGTCACCCATAGGTGTGTTTGCTGTCAGGGCTGAGTTTGTGTGCAGACGCAGATGGGTCACAGTCAGGTTTCCCCTTGGCACTTGTTGTTTGCCCCTGTCATGTGATTTCCAGTTTGTGTTATCTTTCAGTGATTGTGACACGTTGTGTGTGTGACTGCTGGCACTCCTCAGGGTCCGGTCTGCAATGTTGGTTGTTGTCTATGTGTGTTCTTTGTGGGTGACCTTGGCTTCTTCATTGGTGTGTGACTGTGGCTGGGATCCCATTGGTTGGTGTGGTATTGCCGTCATGTCCATGTACAGCGTAGTGTGCAGTGTGTCAGACATTCAGGAGTCTTGTTGAGTGTCCATGTGTGATGTGTTTCTGCACCTTGGTTCCCACCCACCACCCTGGAATAGTCATGGGTGCATGTGCAATGTCACCAGTGCATGTGTGCTTCACTGCTGCACATTGTTGGAGGTCGAGGGGTGTGGTGTTGAGTGTGTGCAGATGAGAGTTGTTGCCCGGCTAGGCCCCTGCCTCCATGTTGGCCTTGGCTTACTGGCCATGCTGTTTGATTTGTGCTTGTGTAGGTGTGATGGTAGTTAGTTGCTCAGGACACATGACTGTGGTTCACAGTGTGAACCACATTTAGCTTTGTCATCACAGTGGGATTGTAATGCAGCCCAGGGTCACCACATTGTGGGGGCCCTGGGGGTGGTGCTGTGGTGTGTCTGTGTCTTGCTGTGTCAGTTGCTGTCCCTACGTGCCTGTGTGACATGTGTGATTTGTGCTCCCTCTCATCTGACAATGCCTGCTTGCCCACATAGGGGATTTGGATCCATGAGTTACCTTTGTGTGGCACTGTATGCACATCTGTATGATTGGTATTCAGGTCTCCTCATGTGTTGTGTGGTTGCCTGGGGACACTGGCACCCCCCCCCCCACCTGTTGTGTATGATGTGCAGTGTGGGTCTGCCTGTTTGTGTTTGTGCATCTGCACCACTGCATTGGCATATCTTGGGTGTGCCATTGGCTGTATGTTTCCCCTGCTGTCCCTGGGACTCCTAGGTCATCGGTCAGCACAATGATCATGGTTTGTGTGTCCCATTGCTGCCATGGTATGGTATCTGTTCACCTCACATCTGCAGTCTCCACAGGGTATCTGCATGTGTGTGCCCATTGGTGCAAATATGTGGTTCTGCATTCTGATGGTCACTTCTGTCATTGTGTCATTGATGATTGTTGACGGTGTGAGCCCCCATGGGTGTTGTTTGTCTGCACATGGCCAAAGGTATGTCTTATTTGCACTGCAGGATTTGGCTCCCCCAATTTATGTTGCAATGGGACACATACACTACTTTGCCACTGATGTGTTTGTTGTTCTGTGACCAGGAATCATCCATGCAGTTTGGCAGTTGCACCTCTTTCTTTGTCAACACTTACCTTTTGGTCACTGTGATGATGGGGTTTTGGACCACATTGCCACAATGTTCAAAATGTGCTTCAGCTATGGACCCCACACTTACCTTTTGGTCACTGTGATGATGGGGTTTTGGACCCCATTGCCACATTGTTCAAAGTGTGCTTCAGCTATGGACCCCACACTTACATTTTGGTCACTGTGATGATGGGGGTTTGGAACCCATTGCCACAATGTTCAAAATGTGCTTCAGCTATGGACCCCACACTTAACTTTTGGTCACTGTGATGATGGGGTTTTGGACCCCATTGCCACATTGTTCAAAGTGTGCTTCAGCTATGGACCCCACACTTACATTTTGGTCACTGTGATGATGGGGGTTTGGAACCCATTGCCACAATGTTCAAAGTGTGCTTCAGCTATGGACCCCACACTTACCTTTTGGTCACTGTGATGATGGGGGTTTGGACCCCATTGCCACAATGTTCAAAGTGTGCTTCAGCTATGGACCCCACACTTACATTTTGGTCACTGTGATGATGGGGGTTTGGACCCCATTGCCACAATGTTCGAAATGTGCTTCAGCTATGGACCCCACACTTACATTTTGGTCACTGTGATGATGGGGGTTTGGAACCCATTGCCACAATGCTCAAAGTGTGCTTCAGCTATGGACCCCACACTTACATTTTGGTCACTGTGATGATGGGGGTTTGGAACCCATTGCCACAATGGTCATGGCCTGCTTGCATTGTGGGTGCCACACACATATATGTGTGGCACATGTGCTAGGGGGTCACATTGTATGTTCAAAGTCATGTTCGGTGTTGTAGGCATTTGACACAGTCTACACACGCTTGTCATGGTGTTGGGGGATGTCTTCTTCTTGCATTCCCTAGGTTGTGGTGTGCTGGTTGTGTCATGCATTGTCCATCCTATGAGTGGGGGTGGTAGTAGTGGTAGGCATCCAGCCCCCCCTGGCTAAGGGTGGTAGTAGTGGTAGGCATCCAGCCCCCCGTGGGTGAGGGTGGTAGTAGTGGTAGGCATCCAGCCCCCCCTGGCTAAGGGTGGTAGTAGTGGTAGGCATCCTGCCCCCCCTGGGTAAGGGTGGTGGTAGGCATCCTGCCCCCCCTGGGTAAGGGTGGTAGTAGTGGTAGGCATCCTGCCCCCCCTGGGTAAGGGTGGTAGTTGTGGTAGGCATCCTGCCCCCCCTGGGTAAGGGTGGTAGTAGTGGTAGGCATCCAGCCCCCCCTGGGTGAGGGTGGTAGTCGTGGTAGGCATCCAGCCCCCCCTGGCTAAGGGTGGTGGTAGGCATCCTGCCCCCCCTGGGTAAGGGTGCTAGTAGTGGTAGGCATCCTGCCCCCCCTGGGAAAGGGTGGTAGTAGTGGTAGGCATCCTGCCCACCCTGGGTAAGGGTGGTAGTAGTGGTAGGCATCCTGCCCACCCTGGCTAAGGGTGGTGGTAGGCATCCAGCCCCCTGGGTGAGGGTGGTAGTAGTGGTAGGCATCCAGCCCCCCGGCTAAGGGTGGTAGTAGTGGTAGGCATCCAGCCCCCTGGGTGAGGGTGGTAGTAGTGGTAGGCATCCAGCCCCCTGGGTAAGGGTGGTGGTAGGCATCCTGCCCCCCTGGGTAAGGGTGGTAGTAGTGGTAGGCATCCTGCCCACCCTGGGTAAGGGTGGTAGTAGTGGTAGGCATCCTGCCCACCCTGGCTAAGGGTGGTGGTAGGCATCCAGCCCCCTGGGTGAGGGTGGTAGTAGTGGTAGGCATCCTGCCCCCTGGGTAGGGGTGGTGGTGCGCATTCAGGCCCCTGTGTGCATATGTGGCATTGGTGATGGGCATCCCGCCCCTATGGTGCTGCTGTTGCTGGTGTAAGTATATTCTGCATCCCTCTGTGTGTGGGTGATATGTCGTGTACGTGTTGTATGTGTTTTGTGGTTGGTGTCTGGCTTACCTTCTGCGCCGTACGCGTCCGTGCCTGTTCCGGTAGTAAATGTAGAATATTGGTATGATCGGGACGAAGGGATTCATGGTTGGTTCGTGTCGTTCGTCCTTCTCGTTGCTTTGCGTCGTCCTCGTCGCTTCGCCTCGTCGCTTCGCGTCGTCCTCGTCGCTGGCGTGTTCGTCTCAGAGCCGTGGATCGTGTTGTGGCGCGAATCGGAGCTTATGTGCGCCTCTCCCGGATGCTTTGACGTGCCGTGCGTAGCGACGGGTTCGGCGCATACGGAAAGCGCATCGTACTTGTTCGGCCGGACGGAGCTGCATTTTGGCTTCCGTGCGACTCGATTCAGAGTTTCCGGATTCGCCTCGGTCGGGGAACAGGACCTGGTTTGGGTGAGTACGGCTCGGCCGGATTCTTTGCTGTTGTGCGCATCGTACTTACTCGTTCGGTGTGCTGTACGGATCGGTCGGGAAACAGGCTTTCGCATGGCTTTTTTCCCGACCGAATGGTGTTGGGTGCGCCTCCGACCGAGATCGGAATCGGCCCCTTTGTGTCTATTGTGTCTTTCCAAAGGTCAAATCCATGTCTAGACAGTTGGGTAATAAAGGCTGCAGAGTAAATCTGTTTTGTATTAGTTAACATGATTTTCTGTCCTGTTTTGTTTACATTTTTATAGTAAAATGTTTCTGGATCAGATGTATTGTACCCTGAAAAGTAGGGAAACTTTTTAGCAAACGTTTTTGAACTACCCCTTGGTGGTGTAGGACAATGTTCCCATTGGTTAAACATAAACACATTTCTAGGTGTTGCAGATTTATGCAAGAAATGATGACCATAGTGGTTGTAACAATATAGCTGTTCGTCCGCTGATGAACCCTCTAAGTATTCATTGTTAGAGAATGCAGCAGACTTTTCCAGATCAGACATCATATCATTTACAGTCTCAAAGTCCCAATCATCAGAATAGGTACTGGAGGAAATAAAGTCACTTAATGAAATTTTAAATTAATGTGGAATGTTCAAAAGTTCAGTCGGGCCGAATATATCGAAATCTGTTTTGTCCCACACTATACCATCCTGTAGAGGAATGGCTGTGATGTTCACTGCTGACAAGTCTCTAGCCTCACGATGGGATGATTTGTGTGGTTTCAAAAGTAAGTTCACATTTTTACTTTCTGTGTCCATATGGATGTATCTGCCATTTATAAGCACGCTGATAGTCATAACCAAAGCTAGCCAAAGCAGAAAGAAAAATATTCCAGAAATAATCCATAGTTCAATCCATGGTGAAACCAGATAAGTCTCTTTCAGGAAATGAAAAAGGTCTTGTACTTGTTGTTTGAAAGTTTTTAGGGCTGGCGTCGTTTCAGGTTCACTCGGATCCTCAGAAAACGTATCAAAGTTAATGAAATAGCCAGAAGCAGTTCTGTCAATTGTTGGAATTGCATCAGGATTTGTTGAAATTGCTGGAACCAGTTGATCACTTGTTACGTTGGTGTAGACAGGTGTATCTGGACGAACTGATACTTGAGTTTCAAGAGGGATGAGTTCCATAGCATTGTTGCTTAGTCCTTCATCTGTTACAGCTGAATTCTCGACAGTTATGAGTCTTTCAGTCTGAACCTCTTGGATAGTAGCGAGAGGAGTGCGTCTGCTACTAGGTCGGAGTCCACGAGGCCTACTATTTAGTATTGGCCACATACTGTGGTTTGATGAGGTCGATTGACACAAATCTTTTCTCCTTTTTCCAGCAAGGGGCGGCAGAAGTACTGTTCTTGTTCCGTGGACAGCTAGGACAGGTACTGGTTGTCTGTAAGAAGGTCCAAATTCCTTCTTGTCCGCAATCTTCTCTCCGACTAGATCCCCAACTTTTGAGATCCAGACAGGCCTTGCTGGGACTGTCGGTTTTTCCCCAGTGGTGGTTGGCTTCAGGAACACGTTGCTTTGTTTCGATCTTAGTTCATTTAGATCCTGTAAAACAGCCAAACGATCTTTGATATCAAAGGGTTTATTTTCCACCACTGTGCCTTTACATTCGAGATCAGGAACCCACATTCTTGTCCCAAATAGGACCTCATATGGAGTGACCCCTCCTAGAGAACTTCTTGGCAAATTATTTAATGAGCGTTGGACCCCATAAAGATGTTTGACCCACCCATCACCCGAACCTAATACTCTAGCTGTTATAGACTGCTTTATTTCCCGGTTTTTCCTTTCCACAACAGAATTTCCCTCAGGATGAAACGGAGAGGAGTACCGCAATACAACGCCCAAACTGGCCATGGCTTCTTTGTAAGCCCGAGAGCTAAACGCAGGGCCCTGGTCAGAATGTAGTGTGCCAATTGCGTATGTGCTGATAACGACTCGCAAATCTTTTATAACAGTTCGAGCGTCAGCCGAGCGCTGAGGCCATATCCATAGGAACCATAACTTAGTATTTGTGGGATTGCATTTGTTCAAAAGGACGCCTGCGCATAGATAGTCTAATGCTGTCTAACAATGGTGTCTGTACTGGGCAGGGTACTTGGTAGTCTGGTGTCTGATGGCGTTCTGCATCACGATGTATATTGCAGTCTATGGAGTCATCGAGGAAGATGTGAATCTGTGTATTCATTCCAGGCCACCAGTACATCTCTTTTAATGTTAATATTGTTTTAGAGATCCCTTGATATGACAGACCCTCCCCCAGATGTGCTTCATAAATCAAAGCTGCTCTAAGTTCCATGTTTGGTATTACCCTATCCCCCACTCCAGGGATTCGAGCAAAAGGAACGTTGTTTGCATCAATTACATAAGAGTACTTGAGTGGAAATTTCTTTGGTAACGCTGCACCACTGCCTTTGCTTGAAGCATTGACAGCAACAATATCTCAATGTCTATTCTCGTTTTTGAACGAGTGATCGCAGCTACGGAAGCCGTCTGACCAGCCCCCTTTGCGGTTTCATCAGCCAATGAATTCCCTGCAACGTGAATGCCATCACGTTGATGACTCAGTGTGTGTATTACGTGAGCCTTTGGTAGTTCGTTTCTCAACTGAACTACTTGTTCCCAAAGTGTTTTATGCTTTATTGTGCCACCTTTTGCATCTTTGAACCCGTTTTCAAGCCAATTTTGTATATATTCATTATACGACTGAACACAGTAAAAAGAATTGCACACTATGAGTGTGGGGAATTCGCGATCTGTATTTTCAAGTGCCAGTTTGAATGCTTGTAGTTCAGCTCGCTGAGCTGTACAATCTCCTAGAGATTGAGTTTTAGTGACCATTGGTCTGAAGTTACCATCTCGCATGCGACCTTTAACGATTGCGCATGCTGCACTGTAAGCTTGCTTACTCCCTGTAGCGGGTTGTGCGGATCCGTCAGTGTAAATTATAAATTCATACTGATCTAGAGGCAGAATTTCAGTGGGCAGAGGACATTCATGTTCATATTGCAGGAACGCTTGTGTTTTTAAATTAGGATCAAAAACATATTCAACATCTGTTGAAGCAAGATAATTAACCCATTGTATCCATCTAGGATGTAAAGCTTATGCATTTGGAATGCTCGCTTTTGTAACCGCCTCTAAGGCTGGTACTCGAGTTACGACAATAATGCGTTTCCCTTGGGCTAGAGCTCTTTCTTTTGCTACAGCGGTTTGAACTGCTGTCAGTATTTTTTCTGTTGAAGTGAAGCGCATTTCTGCTTGTGTATACAAATGTGATTTGTATGCTATTGGGACTTTTTCACCCTCATTAAATGTTAAATAGGTGAATCCGCATTGTCCCGAAATTATTCGTATCACTAAATTGTGTGTATTTACGCGTGTTTGTAAGTGATTTGTCGCTAACATGTTAGATTGGAGTGAACGCAGGATTTCTGTGTGTTCCTGTGTCCAATGTTTTGTTGAAAAATCAGGTTTGATTAATTCGTAGAGAGGTTTAACCGTTTCTGCGTAATTTAGAATGTAAGTTCTTCCAAAATTCAGGAAACCCAAGATGGATTGTAAATTTTTCAGCGTTTTTGGAGGTTGGAGCAGCGCGCACTTTTCTAAAAGTTGGCTGCCAGGCTCTTGCCTTCACTTGAAAGCTCATATCCTAGGAAAAGGACATTGAGATGGGCAATTCTGGATTTTGTAAAGTTGAATTTATAGCCTTCAGAGGCGAAGCCCAATATAATGGTACTCACCCTGTTCAAGTGCCTCTCTAGGTCATCGTCTGTCAGATAGATGTCATCGACATATGACAATGCCTCATTATCATACATTTGTAGTAACTCTGTTACTCTTGCTGAGAATAACCCCGGGCTGTTTTTGAACCCTTGTGGGAGTCTACAAAATTGACGCTGAGTCCCCATTATTGAGAAAGCTGTTAAGTACCTGCTTTCAGGTGCTATGTTTTGACAAAAGAAACCATTTGAAATGTCCAATGTGGTTTTATATTTTTTACGCACAATGTTATTCATTAATGCTGTACTATGTGCATTTTGCACTGCAAATGATTTTGAACAAGTGTTCAAGTGTCTGTAATCCAAAACTAGACGCTATGTATTGTCTGGTTTGGATACAGGAAACAAAGGATAGTTCATTGAGGAGGTGCATGTTTCAATCACCCCTTGATATTCAAGTTGATCTAAGATCTCCCTGACCTGTTTTTTAGCTTCTTGCTTTATTGGGTACTGCCTTTGTGCAGTAGGTTCATTTTTTAACTGTATTTTATGGTGAGGCGAGTCCTCATCCCATCCTACATGATTTTAGTATAATGCTGGGGCCTGGGCAACTGCCCATTTCCTGGCATATGTATATTTTAGGTGAATTGGAATATGATTGGAGAAGGCAGGCATAATGATGTCCTCGCCATGTGGGCACTCCCTGACAAATTGTGGTGGCCAGTCTTTTTCTGCTAGAAGTATATCATAACCCTTTGAAAGTTTCTCCCAAAAGAGTATTTTCACTTTTCTTGGTATGTCTCCCTCCATTCGGAGTGTTATTTCATATAACTTTTGTGAAGTACTAACCCTGGTGTCTACAGTCTCTACTGTGATGTACTCATTCAAGTCCACTGTCTCCAGAAGTTCCTTCAGGTTCTGGCGAGCTATTGTGACTTCTGCTGCACTGTCCAGCATTGTCTGAGCCCATTCTCCGTTCTTGAGCTGTGTTCTCAGTATTCTCGGCATGTCTGATCTTCAGACCTGCTACCTTCTTTTTTGTGAATTGAGGTTTTGATTTATTTTTCTGAACGTGTTTGTCGTCTTTGGATTTCACGCGTTCTTCTCTATGTTCTGACCGTCCTCTTCTTTCCGATGTCTGTGATGATATCTGAAAGGTACGAGAGGAACGTGTATCAGTATCTTGATACCTGTCAGGTTTTCTTAAATTATCCTTATTCCTGAGGTTATACCACCTTTCAGAGGGCTCCTTTTGAGGAGACCTACCTCGGGATTGAGAACGTGTCTCATTTGAATTTTGTTTATTAGTTTCCCACTTCTTTTTAGAAGATGTAGGAGTTTGTTTAATAGAGTCCTTCTCAGGACTTTCAGATAGTTTTGGCTTCAAAGGTTTTCCACCCAAACTATCTCTGCCTAATTCTGCATAAGACTGTTCTATTATTCTGGGTAGTTCATGTTGATGTTCTGTAACATCAAATTCCCTTAAGCGTTGGCGGATCGCCACTGATTCTGCCTCTCCTTTAATATTAGATAATATTATTGTTGAGACCTGGTCGAAGTTTTTCTCATACCTAAATTCAGAGCAGGGTCTGCCCTGTATTCGTTTTGAATTTGTTTCAGGACATCTGGTATTACTGCAGTTGACGGAACACCATGTGTTTTAGTATAGATGGCAGCAAAGACTGCGCCCCAAGTGGTGCAATCTTCCAGTTGTGGTATGATCCCCATTGGTAAACAGATTGTTAGGAGTCTGTGTTTCTCATAAGGGCTAGTATTTGGAAATACTGCTTCAATTTGAGTAATTTTTTGAGCTATCCAGAATGGAATTTGCTCACATTTTGTGGGCATTTTACCCATGACTGCGTATAAAGTCTGTGGAGTAATTTTTAGTGTATTCCCCTGTTGAGGGGCTTGATTTGGAATGGTCATTGGTGGTTGGACTGTGAGAGTCTGCATGACATATTGGACTAATTGTCTGTAAATTTTTATTAACTCTTGTAGTTGAGTAAGTAATTCCTCGTCTGACATAACATCGATGTCAGGATGAGGTGTGTAGCCGGCTAGAATCGGCCATGTTGCTCCTGGTCTACCTAGTGGACCGAGCCTGGTAATGTTTTTGTGATGTTTTAGGGCGCCTTTAAACCAGAGATGATGCTCCTGGTATGTGAGTGGAATTTCAATATCCTCGAAAGGAATATATTCCTCTGGTGGTTCATCTTCTTTAAAGAAGTGAAACACTCTTGTTACTGGATTTGATTTTGGGAATACTATCCATGAATAGAATACCTCTGTCTGAAAGGATTCGTGTGCCTCTATCACGAAAACTGCTCTACCACCTCTTGGTGATAGGCCTTGTTTTATAAGTTTTAGAGTGATGGCTCTCCTTAAGTTTGGAGGGATGTCTATAACACCCTCATCGGCTTCATTGAAACCGGTAAAGTTAAAAGCTGTTACGACTGGGTCAGCCATATTTACACCGTTCTCGGTGCCATTGTCCCCGTGTTCGGACATTTGTTTTTTGAAAAATGTAGTACAAGTTTCAAGGAAATAAAAGATAAGGTGCACAATATTTTGGAACACTGTATCCTTCAACGTTGAACAAACCAAACAGCTAATCTATAGTTTTCTTTTCCTATTTAGCTTTGGCGGATATTTAACCCTACCCACTCCAGACGTCTTATGGAGTATGTGAGTAGGGGTCTCTGAGAGAAAAGCACGACTGAGTTACTCAGTATCTAGCGTTAAATTAGTGCCTTACCAAACTGTTGGGCGCCATGTAGTGTAGTTCCTATTTCCCTAATAGGCTCTGCTCATTGGAATAATATACCCTATAGGTTTGACATAGGACTGAGGTCAGTATGTCCCTATTGAGTATATTAAACTTAATTACTTTGTGCCAGCTAACTCAGAGGCCACTAGAAACTCCTTGTAAACAAGAAAGGAGTAGTTTCTGGCAACCACATAAACATGACAACTTTGTTTCCCTTTAGAATCGGAACACTCTCAGAATCGTGGAAACAATAGATAACAGTTTCACTCAGCTAATCGTGCATGCTTAGTTTCCTCAGAGTTACACAGAAAGAATAGACGGGCGTTTCAATAAAAAGGATTTATTGAACAGTCTTGTTTCTCGTATAAGAGATATGAGCTGTTATGATCACAAGACAGTATGCAAGATATATAATGTACAGCGTAAGCAGTAGAAAGAAATAATACTGCGCTAGCATTATCTTTTAGCATATATTCACATACATAAATAACATGAGCTAAAAATGCGAGTACTCATACGATGCTTCTCTACGCTAGTTCTACCCCAGTGTACCTAACCTAGTCTAGGTGTAGGGCAAGGTAAGAAGTAGGTGAAGTATTCTATAGTATGGTATACTAAGAGTCTGGTATGCCAAGAGTCCCTCTAGGTTCTAGTCAGCTCCATACCTTGAGAATGAGAGAGGTGGGAATCTCCTTCCGGATCTCGAACTCTAACACCCCGCGAAGGGAGTCAGAACACTGGGAGCTGGATTCTCTGCAAGCAGGGATGACAGCGTTTCTTCTCAGTGCGTCAGGCCGTGATACAGGCTCCTCTGAAGTCGAGGTCTCCTCTAACTTGCTTGGGCAAGGGAAGGTATATTTATACCTGGTAGGTGCCTTGGAATATTAGCATTGACGTGAAGTCAGACAGAGGAAGACGTCAGGAATGAACCCTTAAGGAATAGTGGTTCATGCATAATAGATGAGTTCTTGGAGAAATCAATAATCCTGTGCTAGGCTTAGGGTTTGGTTTCTAAGAACTCGTTGTGACGTTAGGGTGGACGGATGTCGGTGACCATGCCTGTATTTGGAGTGCATGGCTAATGCCTAAATAAGGACTAGGATCTTATGCCTATATAAGGGCAATGCGTATTGTGCCTATATAAGGACTTGTTTCAGGAAAACCTATATACGGACACCTAAAGCAGAATACAACAGATCTAGAGGCTTCCCATTCCCATACAACACCCATACTTGCTTGCTCTCATGCTGTAACATGTGCACTTCGTCATTCTCCATAAGTAAACAGCAATACACTTATCTGGGCCAAGTATGTGTGTCCAGTCCTCCTCGGGGGGGACACCCTTCTTAATGTTCAGTATCTTCATTCGGGCCACTGTCCATCTACCACACTGGGGACGAGTCCTCTGAGTCAGGGACAGCATCCGATGTCTGCAGAGTTCCATCAGGGCACACTCAGATTCTTCCAGGACTTTGATTGTTAGTACTGTTCTACCAGGTGTCCTGTTTCCTCCGATCCCAGGGTGGCCGGTTCGATCCATTGGGCCGGGGTGAATCCGTCGACAGAACAAGACATGCCCCCGGATGACCTCGGGAGTCCAACCAGTCACTGGCCTCTGCTGCTGAAAAGAAGAACAGTGCTTTCCCATTGCTTTCAACCCTCAATTTGGCTGGGAAGAGGAGGCTGTATTTAAGATTTCCTTTGATCTTGCACCCGCTGTGTGTACTCTGGATAAATTGAAATCTGGTGACCTTCGAACAGCAATGGGCCGTGTGTGTGAGTGGTTTGCAAAATGGTGTCTCGGAAGTTAAAGCTGAGCTATCATGGTTCTTTGTGGCGCGCCCAGTATAGGCGGGTGACAAGCGCTCTATGCGCTCACTCAGCAGTGAAAAACTTAAAGAGCTTCTTGGGGGCCAACATGGAGGTGATCCAAGCCTCTAGGAATAATTTGGCAAACAGCCCCTCCGCTTTCTCGGGGAATCCTACAAAGTGTAAGTTGTTCCTGTGCAACCTCCCTTCAGAGCCTTCTGTGCAGTCATAAAGCCGCACCACACGTTTTTGGAGGTCAATTACAGTATCTCGCAGAGTATGAACCTCCTCCTGTAAGGTATGCATCTGTTTGAGACTTTGCGAAGGTCACAGTGGAGCAGGTTGACTTCAATGGTGACAGTGTCTATTTTGCGTATCATCTTCTCACTGGTGGTATGAATCGCCTCCAGCACATCCGCAATAGAAGGGGTATGATCTGTGGCGGTCTGTGCACCTTCAGCTTGTTACATCAAGGACACTGCTTGTGCTCCATGATCAGGAGGGAGGGGGTGCGCATAATTCAGGATTTAGTTGGCTTGGGCCACTACGTTCCCTTTCTACTTGACCATGGTGCCAGCCCTCATACTATCTATGGGTTCAGGAGGTCACCGGGAGCAGCCTGCCTCCCCTGTCCTCTCCAGTGCCCACCGAACCCAAGTGCCTAGATGTGTGAAGTGGGAATTGCAAGTCTGCTTGCAGCGTGTTCCCCTACCGGAGTGTGGCCACAGATTTGCCTCAGCTCAGTCCCAACACAGCTTTTGTGATGCTGCCCAGTGCAGCCAGGGTTATCTCCCACTCATGTGTCAGCCAGGCCCAGGTATATTCACATCAGTCCCAGAGTTTGTCTGCAGGTAGTGTTAGACTTCCAGGCTGCCTTTGCCGGTACACACCGCTCACCGTGTATCTTGAGGGCAGGATTTTTCATAGAGCACCCCAGCCCCGTCTGCCCTGCATGTCTGCTTTCATTGATTTCTGCTTTACATTACTCCTGGCCTCCACAGCAAAGGCCCCCTCTGATTAGAGCTATATTAAGCTTCGCTGCTTTTCTATGGGCCTCCCGCAGATTGTTGAGTTATCGGCTCTTATTCACTGACCCATTTCTCAGGCCGTGCAGCCTTTCCTGTGGGCCAGGGCTCCGCTTCCCTGGGTGCCCGGCACTGCAGCGCTCTCCCTCAGAGACCACACACCTCCCTCTGGACTGGCTCTATGAGTGTGCGCAGCGACCCGCCTTCTATGATCGGTGGTGACTTCTTCAACACCCGGTTCCCACTGCAACATTGCAGTGCCGGCAAAGGCCTCGTCTCCTTCTCTGCCTCCCAGCGCGCCGCCTCTTTTGCGCTTCACTTGCATATAAGGAGTCTGAAGTCTGACGCAGGAGGGCATCCAGTCGATTCGCGCCCGGGATCGACTTCTCCAACTAGGGGTCTGAACTCAGCATCTGTTCCCCTCCAGTCCTCCACTTCTGGCTGATTTGGGTGAGTACACCGCTGCAGTCCAGTGCGAAGCAGGTAAGATGGCGGCCGGCACTCACATATACTGCCTCTCCTTCCGTATCGTGCGCTTCATCTAACCAGCGGGCTATGCCAACTAGCCGGTTCTGGAGTGACGCCAATCATTCCCCGAGTTTCCAAAAGAAAAATTGCCATTCAGGCTTCCAGGATGATGCCGGATTAATACTTGGTCGACGGGAGTGCCAGTAGAGACGTCTACTCGGCCATCTTGTCAAGCCACGCCCCCACAAATTACATTTAATTGCATAACATAACAATGAAAGAATTTATATAATGAATCAATTAAATGTTTAATTTACCAGATCAAAGTAATTAACATTAAATTTAATTATCCTTTAATTAATTGTCTGCCATATTCCCATACAAACAACCCCCTACCAATATAAAAATTATTAATAGACTATAAAAATTCTGAAAATACATTAAAATTGACAAATTACACTTAAACACATATATTAACATTGAAACTAAAACAATTTAAAGAAATATTTATCAATGAACTATTGAATTTACAATAGATAATTAATATAAAATGTAAAATTTATTGTAATTTAATTACCGTCCCACCCTATTCCCCTACAACCCCACCCACCCACTAATTCATCACAAATTTCTAATTACATGTATAAATATTAAACATGTAAAACTACAAATTATATTTTTTTAAATGGAAACATGTATACTGACAATACTAACACCTAAAATTAATGTATTAACTAAAACATATTAAATAAATACAAAAATGATATTTATTACAACTATATTAAAGTAAACAATATTAATTAGAAATATATTCTTTAAAACGTTATAGACCCAAAAAAAAATACTTTTACCTTCAATATACTGTTCTTCGATATTTCGGTAGTCATTTTATTCTTGACACGATATTCTTGTCACACAATATTTCCAATCCAATATTTGTTCATTCACTTTGAATCCCACCTCTTATCCAGGATATGCATGGATGGAGATGTTTGCAACTCATTACTGTTTAATTGCAGCACATGGTGGTTAAAGGAGAGCACCTAACACACCTACTGCTGCTACTTTGTTCTTCAAACAAAAGACAAAGATCGACTTATCGGGCCCTGTTATCCAAAGTCGATGTCACACTTCCCTATTCTTTGTCTTGTGATACCAAGAAATGACTGGGTAATAAAAGTGGTAATAATCTCTATTCTGGGCCTTTTACTGACTTAACTGCTCCCAGGGGAGACGTCTGCTCAGGAGTTAATGTACCAACTGTTAGACGCAGGGCCTTTAGTAATATCAAACTATGTTGCTGTATAAAGAGAAAGCTGCGAAAGTAAAGAACCTTCATGACCTACAGGATGCTATTCGGTCATTTGACTGTGCTGTTCACCCCAGGAATGAAGTTCCTTTTACATTGTTGGGCCATACTTAGGTAATTTTTTGATTATTTGACAACCAGTGTGAGGACGACTAAGCATTCGTTTTCACTATGCATGTTGGTCTTTACTTATTCAAAAGCAGTGCAGGGACTCTGCTCCTGCCAGGCTCAGCTGTATTATGAACTCATTTTATTTCAGTGTGCACACTCAGAATTAATCCATGGTCCTGTTTTTGGTCAAATTGTGTTTTCTGCAGAAAATATAGGAAACAGAGCAGTGGCTGCTACTTCATATTTCTGAGCTGAACTGTTTTCAGCTTATACACTTGCTTGTAGAGGTTCTGAGACAATAAATGAGCTATAGACAGCACAGTTTCCTCAACACCAGCAGATGGCACCCTTCTGGGCCTGTGCATGGTTGCTGAAGACGTTCATGGCATGATCCTTGTACTTTTGACTGAGGGGATGCTGCTCCTATCGACATGCTTTGCGTTTCAAACCATCACAATGCAAAACTATAAGAAGGGGGTTTAGTACAGTGCTGAATTGGAGGGCATTGATTTTAGAGGCATCCATTGGCATATTGATCTTTATTGTCATGATCTTGATAACTGAGCTTTCAGAAAGCAAGGCTCCATCCTGCTCTCAGTAAAGGGGCATGACGTCAAGGTCATGCCTCTTGCCATGAACTGAGAACCCTGCTCATAGTTCAGCTGTGAGCCTGCCAGCTAAAACACAGCAATGAGCTGAAGCTATATGAGGTGAACCTGCTCCTAAAATGGGTGACGAAGAAGAACTAGAGAACCCAGGGGATCCAAGAAACTAAGCAGCTTACCATGGCCCGAGTGGGTCACTGGGAGAGCAAACACCACAGAAAAGTGCTTAGCGCTAGATACTGCTTTTACACCATATGGCATTTAAGTGGTAAAAATGCAGCAAACCCATGTGTTTTCTATTTTCTACTGAAAAGCAAATATTCCCCTTAGTGATGGTTTAGTGGTTCTAGTCAGTTTTTTACAGAAAAAAGAGGATTTAATATAAACATTAGGTAATTTTACATCACTACTTTACTTTTAGTTTCCAACACACAATATTCTTCATCTGCATTCTATTTTTAATGTCATTTATGCGCCACCCGCAACCTACACCTACTCTGACCTAGAAAGCAGAATTGTGCATCCAGCACAAGACAATTAGGGCCCGATTACGAGTCATGAGAACGCCGCTAAGCCGGCGGCTTGCCGACTGCTGTATTACGACAACACTGCCGGGCTGGCAGTGTTGTGTCGGTGGTGCAACAGCGGCTGCCT
This sequence comes from Calotriton arnoldi, assembly GCA_963921515.1. Classification (NCBI taxonomy): domain Eukaryota; kingdom Metazoa; phylum Chordata; class Amphibia; order Caudata; family Salamandridae; genus Calotriton; species Calotriton arnoldi. The sequence goes on along the minus strand of CAWUFW010018743.1, from coordinate 116,019 downwards.
GCTTCCACTCATAGAGAGCCTGCAACATATGCCGCCGCCGTAGCACCGCGGCTTGCACATCGGTGCACTGTGCACCATGCAACATGCCATGCATACCACACAGTGCACACACAACAGTACATACAGTGGAGGGCACAACATGTGACCCCATGAACAGTCACCACTGTGCAGAATCACCTTGAGGCCCTGTTTGTGGCCCCTTCCCTGCCTTTCTGCTGACCTTCTCAAGGTGGGGTCCTCGCCATGAAATGGCCAGCAGAAAGGCAGGTCATAATTGCCACGGTGGTGCCAGCATCGACACCGCCTTCTTAGGCTGACGCTTTCCCGACTGCCGTGGGATCTTAGATCCTGGCGGTTGAAGCAGACTTGTGGCGGCCAGACCGCCACCGTGGGCATGGTAGTCTTGGGACTGTCGTACTCGTAATCAGGCCCTTAGTCCTCACAATCAGTTCAGTGTCAGCATTGACACACACAATTGCCTTCCAGAGGCAATGGATAGTAGAAACAGACTATGATGGAATCATAATAGTCTACGCTCCACACCATGTCAAATGTCAAAGCCGAATTAAGCAAATGGCAAACCAAACCTACCTAACACATCTCACCATTCACAATCATATCCTTACTCTGCCTTTCACTCTGATTTAGTACAACACGTTGTTTAGCACAAACCCTTAATGTCTCAGATCACATACCATCACATTCCACTCTCTGTTTTTCTTTTCATTTCAAAGCAAAATTTGCAAACAAACCATTTCTCCTCTTTCTGTGTCCCCTGCTTGGGCCTTAATCATAAAACATACCACTCCATTATCAACTTTTGCATCGCCTTCACCAAGATAGTCTTATTACACAATGTTCTTTCTCTCATACATGTGAATGTCCTTTCACTCCAAGAGATTTTGTGTGATGTCCTCAAACTATTTTCTCTAACTTCTACCAACAAAACTCCTCTGTGGTGACTCGATGTTTTCCATGACAATACAATTTATCCTTTTTCCTCACCCAGTAGCATTTGGATTATGTGTGTGCTCTATCACACACACTCTCAATAATCATGTTACACCAATCCTCTTGAAGATCTGTTTCCTCACATGTCTTACATCATTCATTCCCACCTATCCTCCAATACTAGACTCCACAATTATTGATTTTCAGAAAAATCTACCAATGTGATTGCATAACTATTCTGTGAACACAAGCAACGTACTTGTCAAATAATATCCATGTCTATAACGTTCCATCTTTTTCAAGTACTTACTGGTTCCAACAGGTTGTTACATACTTTTAAGTAAATTAAAAAGAGAGAGTGGCCCCACACTCCAAGGGGACAGGGCACCGTAAAAAAACTGTAAGATAAAGTCTCCCCTTGGGAGGTCAATGATACGAACTCATATATTCCTCATCTACTTTGCTCAGGCAAACACCAAGCTTGTGTTTGTAACCTTGTCCATGTCAATAGAATTTCCAATTGAATGTTGACATGTTTTTATATGTGTGATTTACAAACTGGATACAGTATTGACGAACACGTCATTAAAGCTCTGTGCATTTTGATACTTTTGCGGAGCTAGTTTTGATTGTAGTTGTTGAGTTGGGTGGCAAGCTTGGTGGTTGCCTGAGCAAAGTGGTTTAGGAATATATGAGTGTGAATTATTGACCTTCCAAGGCGAGACTTTATCTTACTGTTACATGCTTTTAAGTCCTTGTTTTTTTATTCGGCATCTGAAACACCTTTACACAAACGATGGCCCTTGTTTAACCATTTGTTTGATTCATTCACAGGCCTCTTCATCATACGTTCTCCCAATTAAGCCTTTTTGGGCATATATACCATTCTATCTCTTTGCTTCTTTGATAGAATAATCTTCGCACTCATCTCTCCAGTCGCTCCTGCTGACAACTCCAATTTAACTGTGTGACATCCTTTTTTTCAGATATTAATAATTGTCCACAGCCGCATAAATAATTAGTTTTCTCCTCCTCTGGATCTGAATCCTCTCTTTCTTGTCTTAACCATTCCACTTGCATCTATGTCTCACGCAACATTTTTGTTAGACCAATATTCAACAACAACCTTCTCCAAGCTTGTCATATATTCCACTCCGACAATTATTTCCTTAATGTTTATTATTTGTTTTGTAGCCGAACAACATAGTAACTGAGATGATATGAATGAGATACTGACAATCAAAACATAGAGATCTAAGGGTATGGGTGAAATTTTCTGTTTTATTGTACTTCAGTGCTATATAGCTTGATTGAACCAGAAATATCACCAGTCTTTTGAGGGGATTCCCCACCTATTCCCAAAGAGGTGTTTCCACAGGTTGTTTCCTCATGCTTTTCTGGGTTTAAAATCATATTGGGGTGATGGGTAAATGGTATCTCTACCTTCAGTTTGGGGTACAACATCCCATCCCCCCTGAAAAAGAAAGGGACCCAGTAAACATTCTTCCACGCTAGCCACTAGCATCTTCTACCCACTGTCAATATAACTCATTATCCTGTGGACTTCACTTGTTTAATAAATAGAATGGTATCATGAGTATACTTCTTGTCAGATCACTAGCATTCCTTCTACTGACAGGCTGCCTCATTCAAATAGGATGTATTCCAACCAAGACTACTCCTCCGGATCCACCCTTCTTTCTGAATGGACCCTACCCTCGTTGACCACCAGCTTTTCACCACCCAATAAAGCAATACAAACAATACACATTTGACACATACAATTTGTATCACATCAGAATACAAATTATTGCTTAAAACCTAATTCATATACGCACTACCCACGTCCCAGATGTCTACTACCGGTAAATCCCTCCATGTTCTTTCATGGAACGTGAACGGATTATTAGATCGCATCAAGCACACAGCGGTCCTCAAATGCGCCCAACGCCACGACCCCGACGTTCTCCTGCTCCAGGAGACCCACCTACTGGGAACTCACTGCCCCTTTCTTGGGAGATATGGGTTTGACAGGGTGTGACACTCAGGCTTTGCGCGCGGTTCCCGATGGGTCGCTATTCTGCTACGACCGGGGCTTCCCTTCACCCCCATCCACACTGTCACGGACAAGCAGGGTCGATACGTGATAGTGTCCGGCACGCTTGAAGGAAACACCCTGAACCTGCTCTCTGTTTATATCCCCCCTACAACACTCGCCTCTACCCTTCACCACCTCACAGACACAATCTCCGCCCTACCCCCGGGTCAGACTGTAATCGGGGGCGACTTCAACGCAGTCATGCAACCCACGCTTGACGTAACTGGTGTGCCTTCCCCGACGAGATTGGCCCACGCCAAGAAGCTATCCGATTGGGCGGTCGCTCTCGGTTTGTGCGACGTCTGGCGGATCTGGCATCCTCGGGCAGTTCAATATACTCATACTTCGGCGGCCCACCACACGCACTCTCGCATTGACCTACTCCTCTTACCTGCCACCGATTGCCAATGCGTTTCGGCCATCTCTATCCTCCCCCGGGGGATTTCGGACCATTCAGCCCTGTCACTACACCTAGGTGGAGCCTCAGCTGGGCCTCAGATGGTCTGGAGACTAAACGTGTGGTTCCTACAGGATAGGGAGGTGAGAGAAGCGATAGAAGTGGAATTGCGACACTACTTCCTTACCAACCAGGGGTTGGTCCCATCCCCGGGTATGCTCTGGGAGGCCGGTAAGGTCACTATCCCGGGCGTGGCTAGAGGGCAGGTGCACGCGAAGCGGATGGCGCAAACCGCCCGCCTGACCAACCTCGAGGCACGGGGGACACGGTTGGAGATGGCCCTTTCCGATACTGCCGATGGTCGCCACGACATGCAGCTTAGGGCCCTACGAGATGAAATCAGACAGATTTCCCTTGACTCAGCCAAGGCGCTGTGGCGCTCTTCCGTGGCTCGAATTTACGGCTGGGGTGATAAGAATGGGAAGTTATTACACAATCTGATCTCTTACCCTATGGCAAACAGGATCGTCCCTGAAATCTGTGACACCACCGGGATCGTACATCACTCTTCCCACGCAATCGCGCAGACTTTTGCAGATTATTATGCCCAGCTATACTCTGCCCGCACCCCTGAGGGTACCCTCTCGGAGATGCTTGACCAGACGGCGACCCAGCTCCCCTGCCTTACCACGATGGAATCCGCGGACTTAGACCTCCCTTTCACCCCGGATGAGATACATGGAGCCATTTCCCTGTTGAAATCTGGGAAGACGCCCGGACCAGACGGCTTCCCACAGGAGTATTATGCGGCCTACAGAGACCTGCTGGTCCCTCACTTAGTAGAGCTTTACCAACATGTCGCCGAGACAGGCTCCTTTCCCCCCCGAGACTGACGTAGCCACTATCGTTGTGATCCCCAAGACCCAGCCACCCTCAACCGCCTGCGCGGACTACCGCCCGATCTCATTAATCAACACTGAAATGAAGATTTTCGCCACAGCCCTAGCCCAGCGTCTCCGCCCCCTCCTATACAAATTGGTCCACCCGGACCAGTGCGGCTTCATGCTAGCACGCGGCACCAGACACTGCATACAGCGCCTTCATCTTGCCCTTGCCCATCGCCAACTCCTCACACCTTATTTGGCCCTCTTAGTGGTAGACTTCGAGAAGGCCTTCGACACGGTGGACTCGAAGTATCTGGAGGATGTTCTCTCGACGATGGGTTTCGGCCACCACTTCTGTTGCCTTGTTCGAGTCATGTACTCCAGCCCTAGGGCCAGAGTCCTCACCAATGGCGCCCTCTCAAGGGCTTTTCCGATTCGGAGAGGCACGCGGCAGGGGTGCCCCCTCTCACCCCTACTATTTGCATTGGCGATGGAACCCCTGGCCTGCCTCATTCGACATGACCACCGAGTCCAGGGATGGACTTGGGGAACCCATCATGTGGATAAAATTGCCTTGTACGCGGACGACGTCCTGCTCTTCTTGGCGGATCCAGAGAGCTCTGGTCATCGTTGTCTTGAGGTGCTCCACGTCTTCGAAAACGTCTCCGGTCTGCGGCTCAACCGACCAAGTCTACCCTAGTTCCCCTCCATCCATCTAGGGCATGCTTTGACTGGCAATCCACTATCCCCATCAGAAGGCAATCGGTTAAGTACCTCGGGATCTGGGTGGGCGCTAAACATTACCCCCTTGGTCACTAAAGCCAAGGAAGACCTCAGGCGCTGGCAAGCCCTGCCACTTAACCCCCTCGGGAGGGGAGCACTGTTCAAAATGATGGTCCTCCCCAGCTTTCTATACATTATTCAGAACACCTCCTTTCACTTCCCGAGCAGCTGGTTCAAAGAATTAGACGGGGTGGTCACGAGGTTTCTGTGGGGGGGGAGGGAGGCCGCGTATTGCCTTGAGCCATTGGAGGATCCCACTCTTTGATGGGGGCATGGGTATGACCGATCTCCACCTATACTATCTAGCCACCAGGCTCCTCGTCATCCACGACTGGTTCACTGGGGGTTGGTCCGACCCGGCCTACATGACTGAACTCAGGGACCTAGGCTTCCCCCAGATCCAGGCGTATTTATACGGAACCCCTATCCCCCAGGGGATACCACAATTACCAGAGCGGTCCTGGTGGCTTGGCGCACAGCCCTGCGGCATACACGCTGGGACAAGCGACTCACTCAACACAGACCCCTCTGGCAGGGCTCATGGCTGCGGGAGGTGGCGACCCTCATGGGTTTACGGAAGTGGGACCATATAGGGGTATCCCTCCTTGGGGATGTGTGGGCGGGGGATCATATTAGAGCTTTCCCGGACTTTTAGGTGGAAAAAAACAAACCTGGTTTAGTGCTAGCAGTGCATTAGCAATGCAAATTGAAAATAGGAGCGGGGCATATATACACCCCTGTCTTAGACAATTAGGAGTAACTATTTTTCTGGACAATGCTCCATTCCCCCCAGCTCTATCCATTTCCATGAACCCTTGAGTAATTGAATTATCAGATTTAACCAACCAGGTGGAATATTCCAGTTACGGATTTTTTCCCAAAGAAGCGCCCGATTTATTGTGTCAAATGCTGTTGACAAAGCTATATATGACACATAAAGGGGCTGTTTCCTTTAAAAGCATATTCCTTAGCCTAACATTTAAGAATTAAGCAACATCAACTATTGAGTGCCCTTTACGAAAACCCAGTTGGACCTTTGGGAGAACTCTTTCACTAACTACGCATTCTTCCAATAAACCTAACAGAGGTTTTGTGTAAATTGTACTAGAGATGTCCAACAGGGTGATCATGCGATCACTCGTAGGTGATTCACACCCCCCTTTTTACACAAAAGGACCCTGATACTTCCTTTCCAGGTCTCTGGTAAGTCATGGCCACTAATTATGGCTCCTAACATGGGGGTCAGAACTTGGACCCACAAACTAGGGTTAAGTTTTATTATGTCTGAGGATAGGCCATCTAGACCTTGGACCCCTAAACTTCTTAGCTTTTTTATCAGATCCTCAATACTACTTACTGTGGGAAGCATAGAAGGCACCTCCACCAACCCCAAATTGGGTGTGCGATATTTAAAATTCCCCATAACCACCCTATCTTCTTTTTTTTAGTTTATATAAATCTGCTATATACCTCACCTACTCTTCTTCGGCCAACGGCGATGCTTCTACTTTTTTCTGTCAGCACAAGTACACTGCTGATTGTATTCCAAAAACCCTTTGTCTTTCCTGTTCGAAGAGAAACTGTAACCTTCGTCCAAACTCTCTCTTTATGCTTCCAAATAGTTTTTTAAATTTCTTTTCTATAATTCTACCTGTGTTGTTTGATTTAAAATTCCCTATTAGTACTGCCCTCTTTATAGACCTCCCTTATATTCCTATTCAGTAAGGTCTTTTGCCCTCTCCTTAGGTGATCTATGCATACCATTCCCTGTCCTACCACTGTTTAAGCTCCCCATAGCCGCTTCCCATATTGAGGAAATCAGTCCATCATAATCTTTCAAGATAGACTGAGGCGTATAATTAACCTGGGATTTAAGGAGCGTGTCTATATTATTTATAGTTTGGTATTTCAATTTAGCAGACCATACTATCCTACGCTCATTCCTTGCAATGGACAGGTAAGCTATCCTGCCAGTGATCTCTTAAATATGCACCACTATGCAAGGAAAGCAAGAGTGTTTTATGATCACTGCCTACTGATTCCCCGACTGTAAGATCTTTTCCTATGTCAAAGAAATTAGAGCATAGTCAATCAGTGTAGCCACCTTCCCATTATCAAAAGTGTATTGCTGATCCTCTGTGCATCTATGTAGAAAATGGCCCTCTCTGCAGGGTCACTTCCAAACCTTTTGCCTTCCTCCTTCTACTTTTTGCTGAATTCATTTTTGTTGGCCTTAGGACTCTGTGCACTTTACAACTGCTAACCAGTGCTAAAATGCTTGTGCTCATTCCCCTAAACATGGTTTGATTGGATTATCCACAATTGGCATATTTAATTTAAAAATAATTCCCTAGAACAGCACACTACATGTCCCCAGAGTCTGTAAATTAAATGCTACAAGTGGGCCTTCAGCACTGATTGTGCCACCCGCTTAGGTATCCCTTTAAACATGTCTCAGGCCTGCCACTGCAGAACCTGTGTGTGCAGTTTACACTACCTTGTCGACATGGCATTTAAAACCCCTTGTCAGTCCCAATACTCCCCTTTGAGTACATATAAGTCACCCCTAAGGGAGGCCCAAGGTAGCCCATAGGGCAGGGTGCTGTGTAATCCAAATGTAGGACATGTACTTTTTGTTTTTCACCAGAATTTCAGGATGCGAATGTTGTATGGAAGCAAGATTTGTACAAAGAGGATATGGGACAGAGGTCATTAGAGCAGCACAAAATAGAATTTTGAAGGTAAACAGAACTGACACATTGAGGAAGATGGTACATAAAAAAGATAAATCAGAAAAGGCCAGATTGGTAACTGACTTCACCTGGATGTCGGATATGTTATGGAAAAGTAAGCAAAAATACTGGCACATTTTATGGACTGATAGAACCCTGGAGGATTTTACCTCAATTAGACTGGGCATAACTTTCCGTAGGGGTAAGTCGTTGAGAGCTCTACTGAGCCCCAGTTATCCTGCATCAAAATCACATAACAATTGTGGGATGTGAAAATGGGCTTTGAAAAAGACCAAGTGGCTTGGAAAAAACAAAGAAAACAGTTATGAGATACGTTCAAATATGAATTGTACTACCAAGTTTGTGATTTATGTCAATGTGTGCAAGTGTGATCGCATTTTTGTAAGGAGCATTATAAAAGCATAGAAAGAGAGAGTGGGCGAACACGAGAGCACTTAAACAGGGTGATGAGAGATAACCCATAGCATTTCATGCCATGGCTTAAGCTGCACAAGGACAAAATAAATGTTTTACATTTTGTAGAATTGATCAAGTGTTCAGGGTCCCCCAGGGGGGAAACAGAGAGTTGAATCCGCGAAGAAGGGAGGCATTGTGGATTGTGCGCTGTTAAGCGGTGGAGGAAGGTTTGAATATAGATCACGAGTTACAGTATTTTCTGGGTGACTAATTGTTATGTTTTGCTTACAGTGTGACAGGAGCAGTTTATTTCTTTATTATGTAATTGGTAGTCTTATTCTAGTTCTCCCCATTATTAAATAGTTATACATTCATTTTCCAGCCTAAAATAATTGGGGTTTATCATTAATATAATTATTGATTCATTTTGAGGCGTGGCAAGACCTTACTACTTAACTCCCATGCGACCTACAGACTTTATAAATTCATGTATTCTGGGACCATTACAAAGTGACCCAGCCCTGTCTGATGGGGCTTCCCTTTTTAGGTCTCGCCTAGTGTTGCAGCTCATGCGGTGCTCGCTTTGCGAGGCATGCAGTATACACTATAGCCTGGAAGCTTCGTGGAAGCTACGCCCACTCTCTGCCCATTGGCTTAGGTCCTAAATGCTGCCTTCCGATTGGTTTTCGGCTTGTTATTCCCGCCTCATGACGGCCATGTATCCTTCCATGGCTACTGGCCCCTTTACCCCGAACACTATTTTCTTTCCTGTCTCCCCCCCCCGCCCCCTCCCGCAGTCCGTGACTTCTAGGGCCCCCCGCTACCCCCACTCCCGTTCATGCCTTCTCAAAGGCCCGCCCTCTCGTTTCCAATGCAATAGGTCTCGTGTAAATGCGAGTCCTATTGCATTGCAAATGCTTGTTTGGTGTTTGGTGGCACTACTTGGTTCTAAGCGTCCCGCCCGTGACGTTAAGCATCTATCACGTCAGTCCTGCGGCCAGCTCCTTTCCACTTCCTCTGCCCCCTTGTGCGTTGACGTCCCACGTAAGGTTCACACTGCAGTCCCGTGACAGAGGGAGGCAGAGCCGGCCAGAGGAGGAAGGAACCGGCGCTTGAGCAACATGCTGCTGCTGCCGGGGAGCCAGGAAGCCGACCGGGGCTCCTGCCTGCTGCTGGTGCTGGGCATGCTGCCGCTGCACTGCCTGCTGGCTGACACCCTAGGTGAGTCCGCCCATGGTCTGGTGACAGTGGGGGTGCAGTACGGGCAGTGTCGTTGGAGCGAAGTGCGGATAGAGCGCGCAGTGCTGCAAAGTGCTCACCGGGCATACAGTGCTAAGGGGCACCGGAGAAGGTGAGTACCATGCTCTCTGTGCACTTGTCGAGCCTGTAGGATTGGGGGGCTCTTGCAGTAATGGGACAGTGGCAAAGCACGCCTCGCTGGGGCAGATACAGTGTTAAAGGTGCACAGGCGTTCTTGTAAGTGCAGTGCATTACGTGCCGGGTGCAAAGGGGCGTGAATGCACCCTGTGTGCAGCGTGTGTCTGCCCCAGGGGGTGCAAACAACGGCGGGTGTGATGCCCGGACCTGTTCTGCTTAATATCTCGGGACAGGCGCTATGTGTGAGGCAGCGTGGGTTGTGGTCTAGTGAGAACGGCAATTCAGTCCTGCACAGGCGGTTTATTGTTATGTTTTCAAAGTCAGCATGGGAGTGCAGGAGACCGGGAGTTGTTGTGGGACAATGACAGAGCACGGCTGTGGGTGGGCACTACCCAGGAATCCTATGTATCTTTGATGCAACAGAAAAATGCGCCAAATCCCTCTCTCTGAAATTGTTATATTGACGTAGAAGCCTGCTTTTGTCGAGTTCGTTCTATGATTCATCTGTTTGCTTTACTTGTTTCCACTAGAATGTTTCTTTAATGCTTTTATTTTTTTTGCATCTCTGGGTAAAGTGGAAACCCCGTCATTTAGCTATTCACTTGCGTATAGCGCTCCATGCTGCATGTGACCTGTTACACACCAGTTACTCACCACCATCTCAGACCCTCCCCCCGTGTGCGTGGACGTCAGCTGCGAAACTTTCTTGTATATGAGCCAAGGCAGCAAGGTCATAATTAACACAGCGATTTCTGCAGTTTTCCCTCAGCCAGTTTTGACCCAACCAGATGTGCTACTTGGAGAAAGAATGACAGTTCATCTGAGTAATGTTTCAAGGGGAATTACACCTCCCCGAGGTTTATTTGGCCCACAAGCTTTCGTTTCAGAGATGTCTATCAGGGACCATCTAAATACCAGAAAATGATGTCATTGTTTTAAAAATATGTTATTGAACATCTACCAATTTAATAGAATAAGTCTAGTCACAGAAATGAAGCCGTGCATCCGGAGGAGTGCACATAGGCTCAGAAGCTGCCGCTCACAGGGCCAGACACAGAACCTTGCATGGCAGCGGGCATCAGTTGACGGTCTTTCACAGGCCATTCAAGAAGCGCTGCTCGCCCCGGAAATACACGCAGCAGACATGCTCTTTGCTACGTAATGGTCAATCAATAGGTAAAGAAGCCAAAGCACTTTTTTTTAAATTAATGCATATGCTGGCCACGTGACTCATTCTTCAATTCCCCTTTTTGTGAAATAATCTTGTCTCCTTATTTTACTGGATGTAAACGAGAGTACTACGATAATGTGCAGACGCAGAATTTTTTGGGAGTGTGTATTTGCAGAATGTGAAAAGTGCCATGCATACCGTGAACCCACTATTGTTGCAAAGTCCCATCTCCATGCTTGGTTTTGCCTAGTTTTTACCTGAATGAAGCCAGCTTGTATGATCGAGGGTTGTGTTTTTTATTTTTTATTTAAATCACCAGTTAATGGAGCAAACTCCATGTTAAAGAACAGTAGATGTTTCAGCACCTAGGCTAATAAGCTGCATATCTAAATACATATAAGGTCCCAAAAGCGAGACCGATTGGATTGCAAATGCTTTTTTACATTAGTCACAATGTTATTCTATGGCCTTTCATTTCTTGATGGATTCACATCTTCATACACAGGGTTAGGCCATTGCTGTATACACGTAATGAGTAATGGCATCCATTGGTGAAGTTGGATATTCGGGTGGTAGTCTGCATAATACTGAGACTCGAAAGAATTGTACAGTGACCACATAGTGGCCGTGACAGTTCCGCTCTGTTTTTTTGTTATGAGACCTCACATGTATTACTCATACAAGTAATGGTTAATGGGATCCATTAATGGATTTGGGTATTCAGGCGTTAGTCGGCACGTTACAGAGACTCGACAAAATTTTATAGCGGCTACATAGTGGGCATGTTGACTTTACTCTGTTAATAATTATTTTTTTATTTTTTGGGATGAGACCTAATGAGAGTACAACATTATCATTTTCCAAGCGCGGCATTGGTCCATTTTAAAAAGGACGTACGAAATCTCTGTGCTGTCCAGGTTAAGATGGCAGCCACGGATTGAAGTATATTGCCGTGCTTCTACAGTGGGGATTACTCAGGTCTAGTCTGTTATTGCTGTCACTCGTATGTAAATAGGTTATTAAGATGGCGAGTATCGAAGTGTACTCGCTCAGAAAAGTTATTAAAAAGCAGCTTTGGATTGAGTGGTGAGTGTTAATTCTGTGAGGATGGAACCGACATATGTATGGAGTGGTGTACATAATTGGGGTTAATACATATATATGTACTATACTTTATGATTACAGGGAGGATGTTCCCATCAGTTTAAATGGAAAAAATATATATTTGGATTTACCGCATTGACAAGGCGGACAAGAGATGTGACTTATATACTGCAGTAGTGGAAGCAGATTATTCATTGGTGATTGTTACATGAGCTAGTGATTAGGACTGGGTGTGCAATTTTAATAAGTAACACTTACAATGAGACCTGATTTGCGTCCTTTTTATTCATTTAGATTTGGATTGATAAGTGCTATTAATTGATTCGTATACTCTGGGTCAGAAATTGTAATCAAGAGATAAGGTAGGAAATGTGCAGTATGACAATGATGAATTTTTAGATGTCGGCACTATCAGGGGATATTTAGATTGATCTCATATTTTTTTATTTAGGAGTGGAATACAGTAAATGTGTGGACACTTACAGGTATATTTTTGGGCGCTATTATTGGGAAAAACATTTTAGGTGTCACATGCATGTTCCCTTAGGGAGTGCATTTGAGGGGTCTTAAGGTGCTGTGCAGCGGCCAGAGCAGATGACTCTGACGCATGGTGTCCGCCGTTCGATCCTCAGCTCCGGCGGCAGCTCAGCTCAGCATCATGTGGCTCTGGGTAATAGCTCACTTTATCTCCCTGATGGCCCCCAGCACCCTGAAACCCTTGAGGGATGATATGGTTGCGCTTTAGAAATATGAATGATTATTATTATTAAGGTTGCCACGCTTTGCAATGGATCAATGGTTGGTAATTTGGCTTTACTTTCACTGGCCCCCCATTGTGATGGGTAGCTGAATTGCACATGACACAGTGGCTATATCCACAAACGTCCTTTTCAATATACTATAGTCTTATATGTATTCTGTACAGTACACCTGTATTAGTTCTAATGCTTTGAATGTTTTGCCAGGCACCAAGATCCCACAAATTAATGAGGGTTTGTTTATCAATCATTATTAGGGGTATAAAATCTAAGTTTTCGAAAGACAATTTGAAACATATATATTCAAATTGGGAAACGGCATTAACCACGTGGGCTAAGCCACTGATGCCATTACCACGCAAGAGGAACACCGCCTGCCTTAACAACACACATGCCTTAACCATGCATATGCCTGAACCACAAAGGCAGTCAGCGGTCTAGTTCCAGAGAATGGATGAGTGGGAGAATTACAGGAAGGATCAGAAGGAGAGGAAGGACAGGGACGTGGCTTGGTAAGTAGGGCTTGGGTGGGAGGTAGTTCGTTTTCAGGAGGAGGGGGTCAGTTTTCAGGGGAGGAAGGTAGTTTGAAGGGGGGTAGTTTTCAGGTGGTAGTTTTAGGGCTCAGGGTGGGAAGAAAGAGACAGTTTTCAGGACTGGGGTCCATTTTAGGACTCAAGGTGGGGGGCTGAAGTCGGGGTAGTTTTAGGCCTGGGGCTGTTTTAGGGCTCAGGGCAGGGGGCTGGGGTTGGGTCGTTGTTTGGCCTGGGGACGTTTTAATGTTCAGGGCGAGGGCATGGGTTTATAAACATATATATATATATCTATTTGATATTCTACAAAACTATTTCAAAGGTGAGTAAGAAATTAATAAGGTGTGTTATGTATTATGGAGCAGTGGTCTACTCTTGTAGTGTAATGTTTGAAATATGTTATCAAATGTACAGATGTCTATTGTAGTTTGTTTTATTGCGATGAAATGATATTTGAATTAGTTTGTGCAAAGTAACATGTGTACATTGGCAGATGGGTTAGTGATTATGGTAGTTTGTATGAGTGTGTGGAAAGGTGCAGATGTAGTACGCCGCATAATTGAAAGTACATTATGGTGTTGTGACTGAGGTATATTTCTACTTGCACTTGTATTCTGACATGTGTTATGCCCATGAAGATGGTAGAGGTGTAAAACACTGGTATACATGTATTTGTAGGTTTCTTTTACACATGATGGCACTGGGAAAAGGTACAGACACATGCATGCATGGTTTTCAGAGTATAGTAAGACTTTTAACAGACACTTGGAAAAACTTGCTGCTCTGCATTTGGCTAGGCCCAACACTCTCAGTAGTTGCTGAATAGTGAAGCTGCAGCACAAATGTGAGGTTTAAGACTTGTTGATAGAAGGATTAGTGATTAGGTTAGCTTGTATTGGTCTATGGAAATGTACACTTCAAATACGCATCATTTTAGGTGTCTCTTTGAAATGGAAAGTGCAGTCTGACAAGGTTAAGGGACTTTGTAGTCTTTTGACTCAAGTATGTGTCTGTTTGCTCATGTATTCTCACATGTGTTATACCTATAAAGATGGCAGAGGTATAAAACACTGGTATACATGTATTTGTATGTTTCTTTTACACATGAATGCACTAGGAAAATGTACAGACACATGCATGCATGGTTTTCGGAGTATAGTGAGACTTTTAACAGACACTTGGAAAAACTTGCTGCTTTCCATTTGGCTAGGCCCAACACTCTCAGTAGTTGCTGAATAGTGAAGCTGCAGCACAAAAGTGAGGTTTAAGACTTGTTGATAGAAGGATTAGTGATTATGTTAGCTTGTATTGGTCTATGGAAATGTACACTTCAAATATGACTCATAATTTTAGGTGTGTCTTTGAAATGGAAAGTGCAGTCTGTCAAGATTAAGAGACTTTGTAGTCTTTTGACTCAAGTATCTGTCTGTTTGCTCATGTATTCTCACATGTGTTATACCTATAAAGATTGCAGAGGTATAAAACACTGGTATACATGTATTTGTATGTTTCTTTTACACATGAATGCACTAGGAAAATGTACAGACACATGCATGCATGGTTTTCGGAGTATAGTGAGACTTTTAACAGACACTTGGAAAAACCTGCTGCTTTGCATTTGGCTAGGCCCAACACTCTCAGTAGTTGCTGAGGAGTGAAGCTGCAGCACAAAAGTGAGGTTTAAGACTTGTTCGTAGAAGGATTAGTGATTAGGTTAGCTCGTATTGGTCTATGGAAATGTACACTTCAAATACACCGTATAATTTTAGGTATGTGTATGAAATGGAAAGTGCAGTCTGTCAAGTTGAAGGGACTTTGTAATCTTATGACTCAAGTATGTGTCTGCTTGCTCATGTATTCTCACATGTGTTATACCTATAAAGATGGTAGAGGTGTAAAACACTGGTATACATGTATTTGTAGGTTTCTTTTACACATGATGGCACTAGAAAAAGGTACAGGCACGTGCAAGCATGGTTTTCAGAGTATAGTTAGACTTTTAACAGACACTTGGAAAAACTTGCTGCTTTTCATTTGGCTAGGCCCAACACTCTCAGTAGTTGCTGAATAGTGAAGCTGCAGCACAAAAGTGAGGTTTAAGACTTGCTGATAGAAGGATTAGTGATTATGTTAGCTTGTATTGGTCTATGGAAATGTACACTTCAAATATGACGCATAATTTTAGGTGTGTCTTTGAAATGGAAAGTGCAGTCTGTCAAGATTAAGAGACTTTGTAGTCTTTTGACTCAAGTATCTGTCTGTTTGCTCATGTATTCTCACATGTGTTATACCTATAAAGATTGCAGAGGTATAAAACACTGGTATACATGTATTTGTATGTTTCTTTTACACATGAATGCACTAGGAAAATGTACAGACACATGCATGCATGGTTTTCGGAGTATAGTGAGACTTTTAACAGACACTTGG
The DNA here is from genome assembly GCA_963921515.1 of Calotriton arnoldi. Taxonomy (NCBI): domain Eukaryota; kingdom Metazoa; phylum Chordata; class Amphibia; order Caudata; family Salamandridae; genus Calotriton; species Calotriton arnoldi. Next base: position 100,387 of record CAWUFW010018743.1, on the reverse strand, counting down.
GAAAACCTGCTGCTTTGCATTTGGCTAGGCCCAACACTCTCAGTAGTTGCTGATGAGTGAAGCTGCAGTACAAAAGTGAGGTTTAAGACTTGTTCGTAGAAGGATTAGTGATTAGGTTAGCTCGTATTGGTCTATGGAAATGTACACTTCAAATACACCGTATAATTTTAGGTATGTGTATGAAATGGAAAGTGCAGTCTGTCAAGTTGAAGGGACTTTGTAATCTTATGACTCAAGTATGTGTCTGCTTGCTCATGTATTCTCACATGTGTTATACCTATAAAGATGGTAGAGGTGTAAAACACTGGTATACATGTATTTGTAGGTTTCTTTTACACATGATGGCACTAGAAAAAGGTACAGGCACGTGCAAGCATGGTTTTCAGAGTATAGTGAGACTTTTAACAGACACTTGGAAAAACTTGCTGCTTTGCATTTGGCTAGGCCCAACACTCTTAGTAGTTGCTGAATAGTGAACCTGCAGCACAAAAGTGCGGTTTAAGACTTGTTGGTAGAAGGTTTAGTGATTAGGTTAGCTTGTATTGGGCTTTGGAAATGTACACTTCAAATACGCCACATAATTTTAGGTGTCTCTTTGAAATGGAAAGTGCAGTCTGTCAAGGTTAAGGGACTTTGTAGTCTTATGACTCAAGTATGTTCTGCTTGCACATGTATTTTCACATGTGTTATACCTATAAAGATGGTAGGGGTATAAAACACTGCTATACATGTATTTGTATGTTTCTTCTACATATGATACCACTAGGAAAAGGTACAGACACATGCATGCTTGCTTTTAGGAATATAGTGAGAATAACATGTCTATACTGAAGCAGTAGGTATGCACTGATGTAAAGAGGCACATATCACTCTTGGACTCATGAATTCAGTTAGGCATTCTTATTCAGTTATGCAATCAAAGAGGCACTACCTATACACACTTCTAATCACTCAGACATTAACCATACATTCATATAATCACCCTGATACTACTATTCCACTCAAACATTCACTCAGGCAGTACCTATGCACTCATGTATTCACTCAGACACTACTGATGCACTCATGCAATGGCTCAAGCATTACCGTAACACTCATACTTTCTCTCAGGTATTTCCCATACACTCATACAGTCGTCCAGTTACTACCTCTGCAGTCATTTAAGCACTCGGGCAGTACCGATTCACTCATAGATTTATACAATAACTCAAGCACTACTGTTGCACTAAACCATTCGCTTAGGCAGGACACTAAACCATTCTCTTAGGCAGTACCCATGCAGTCATCCAAATATCCAGGCATTATTCTTACAGTGATAGTTTTACTCAGGCACTACCCATGCACTGATATAATCACCCAGATGTTATTCTTCAAGTCATAAACTCACTCAGAGAGTGCTTATATAATCACCTAAACAGTACTTCTCCACTTATACATTCACTCAGGCACTACCCATGTATTCATGTAATCACTCAGGCAAAACTCTTAAATTCAACCATTCACTCAGATACTACCTACGCACTCTTTGAATGACCCAGGCATTAGCCTTGCACTCATGCAATCATTGAAACACAGTCTTGCATCTTTTGGCACTTCTCTTGTGTCTTTCTGCACCTCTGTTACTTTTTTATGTACTTCTGTTGCCTCTTTCTGCACTTCTCTTGCCTCTTTCTGTACCTCTCTTACTTCTTTTTCCACTCCTGTTACCTCATTCTACACCCCTTTACCCGTTTCTGTACCTCACTTGCCTCTTTCTACATCTTTTTTCCTCTTTCTGTACTTCTTTTGCCTCTTTCTGCACCTCTCTTGCCTTTTTCTGCACCCTTGTTCTCTGTTTCCACCACTGTTGCATGTTCCTGCACTTCTCTTGCCTCTTTCTGCATATCTGTTGCTTCTTTCTCTATTTCTTAAATTTTTCAGTAGCTGTGTTCTTTGAGTATTTCATTTTGCTGTTTCTAAACCTTTCTTTTTTCCCTGTCTCTTTCTTTCTCTGTGAGCACCTTTTCTTCTGTTTTTGCAGTTGTTTTGCTTGTTTTTACACTTTTCTCTTTGTATTTGTTATAAATGCAATAGGAATTTAATTGTAATTTCGTTCTTAGTTGTTATTTTCAATATTGAGATGTTATTGATTTTAAAAATGTTAATTGATGTAACAAACTAATCAAACTATTCTTTGTTTTTAGAAAGATATTTTGATTGGATTATAAATAGAAAATGGCAACAAAACGTGAAAAGATAAGAGTACAAAGAAAACAGAAGTACTTAATGAAAACTAAAAAGAGTGGACTAGAAAAACACAAAAAGGTTGCTGAGGATAAAGTCTCTTCTGGTAAGAGAACTAAACAATTTATTTAAAAAGTTGTAGAGAGATTAAACAAAGAAAATACTAATCAAAGGAGAAAAGACATTTTTACAACAAAGCCGAAGCAAATAAAGAGATGCAATGCGAAAAAACATTCATTTTTGGAAAAGAAACACATGTTACAAAAAGACAGAAACAACTTAAAGACATACGTGTACGTATGTTTCGGAATAGAGTAATTCAAAATTTGTTAAAAGATTGTAAAAAGTATAAAAAAAGATCAGCAGCATATAAGAAGAAGCAACAGATTGAAAGTGTAGTATATACTGCTTTTGAATTGAAACGAAAATTATTTATATTGGTATTGAATAGAATGAAAACATTGAATAAAACAATGCACTTTATAAAGGAGAAAAGCAAAAGAAAAAGACTGATTAATAGAAGTAACTTTTCCAAACTTTTTCTGGTGAATGGAAGCACACTTCTAGTTCTGAGCCTTTCTTTAATGAAGAAAGCTATTTTCAACAAAATACATTAGTTCATGCAGTTGATACCAGTGGTCGTTGTTATGAGATGAAAGATGGTTGTCCGATTGAAAAAGAAAAGATGGTTCCTAGGAATGTGGAAAAAGTAATAGCTGAAAAAGTTCAAGGGAGACGTACACAAGCTCCAGTGTAGAAGTGGGATTGTAGTAGTATTTGTAGTATTCGATAGGAATCTATTGACATATTACGAGTTTTCTTATGAGAATATGCCAAAAAAAGTATTAAACAGAAAATTAAGATGTTGCAAGGACTAGGTCCATGTAAAGTAAGAAAATATACTAAGTTGCAGGGTCATTCTCTGGCTTGTCTTTCTAGAAAAGTGTGGAAAAGTACATTTCATCATTTAAGAATGTTAGCAGTACACCACTCAGAAATGCGGAAGTTAGCAAGGAGATTGTACTACGTAAAAAGTCCTGCAATATTTTTAAGTGAAATGAACGCAGCTCTTTTGCATGGTTCAGTATCGGATGTAAAAAAAGTTTGTGATGATATACAGTTTCGTTTCTTTGGTTCACAGGAGTAGTGTAGAGAAAGTGAGAGCTTAGGAGAGTAGGTGTTGAAGAACAGGTGGAAGATATTAGTACTGACAAGTTTGCAGAAGAAATTACAAAGTTTAAGAAACTTTCATGTGAAAAACCAAACTATGTTTGTGTTTGTTGTCGACATACTCACTATAGAAGTCAAACTAGGAATGTTGATCTATATTTAAAAAGTGAAAAGGAAAACAAGGATAAGTGAGAGCAATTTGGTGCTTATTTGTTGGTGGAAGGTCGTTTTGAGTTGGGTACTGGTCAACGTATTTGTAAATATTGTTACAATAAATTAGAAGAGAACAAAATGCCAGCTAGAGCAGTACATAACAACTTAGAGTTGGTAGCTATTCCTCCGGAACTGGCAGATTTAAATGCATATAAGTCCATTCTAATTCAATCTGTGCACCTGTTTCAGGCTATAATTCGTATGGAGCCTAAAACAGGTAAGCTGCCTCCAACAGATTTACAAAGAGGTCTGAAAGGAAGAGTTGTGTACTTACCTTTAGATTTTAAGAAAAATATTGAAACCGTTGGTATAGAGAGAGAGGTAAGTGAGCCTGTAGTTATTCTAGTTAATGGTGTACTAACAAAGAGTCGAACAATATGGCAAGAGTTAGTAGATGTTACCAAACTTCAAAAGGCTACATTATATCTTGTACAAAACAATATTTATTATAAAACTGTAAATGTGGAAGAACAGGAAATATGTTTAGAAGATGAAACAGAAATTTCAAGTGGGCAAATAGAAAAAGTGGACAAGTCCAGGAGTGAAGAGATTTACAAACATTGCAGTATACATCCTATACATTCAAAAGAAGTGATAGGGAACAGTTTTAAATTGTTTCAAATGAAGAAAGCAAAGGGAACTCCCATGAGTGTATGGGAAAATAGTTTAGAAGCTCGTACTTTTCCACAGCTGTTCCCCACTGGAGAAGATGGATGATATGATGAACGAGGAGTACAGATTCCAGCTTAGGAATACCGCTCGACAAGATTGTACTCAGAAGATCCAAGATTTCGACAGTGCATTCCATATATATTTCATCTTCTGTTTGAAAATGACTTGTCTGCACTTTCATATGCAGTGAACCACATATTAAAAACAGGAGTTGATCTTACACATGTTTCTGCAAAGGAATTCATGGACAAAGTTCAAGAAAGAGATGATCATTTAGAATCTCAGTTAATTAATTTGATGGCGTGTCAACGTGGTACCAATGAGTATTGGTATCGTTGTCACGGAGAACTTAAATATATGTTAAGAAACTTAGGTACCCCTACATGGTTTGTAACACTTAGCTGTGCTAAATATGCATGGCACGATTTACTTGAATTTCTACGAGAAGCAAATTCAAATGTTAAAAATATTGAATTGAAGACAGCTGGAAAACTCTGTTCCTTGGATCCTGCAAATGTGTGCAGATATTTTAATCATAGGTTTCAAGCTATGATGTCTTTTATCTGCAATAAAAATAATCCACCTCTTGGAGAAGTTACTGATTTCTTTAGGAGAAAGGAGTACCAAGCCAGAGGTGCTCCTCATATACACATGCTATTGTGGATCAAGAATGCACCAAAATATGGAACTGATACTGATGAAAGTGTTTTGTCTTTTATCGAAGAGTATGTTACCTGTGCCATTCCAAAAGAAGGAGCAGAAAACAACTTGAGACAACAAGTTTTACGATTTCAAAGTCATCGATGTGGAGAATATTGTCGACGTAAAATACAAGTCAAAGGGAACATTTTATACAAAATGTCGTTTTGGATTCTCACGTCCAATAATTTCAAAAGGAAGAGTCAATAGTTTTATGTCAGCAGTAAGGCATACTATAACTCGGAAATCTCAGAAGAATACATACAACTTAAAAAGAACCGAAGATTCAAAGTATATTAATGACTACAATCCAGTGATTTTGACAATGTGGAATGCAAACATGGATATTCAATATGTTGCAGATAATGAAATTGCTGTTGCTCGCTATCTTACGTCATATATAACCAAATCTGAAAAGACAGAGTTGAAAGAAATGTGAGAAGAAATTTCACAGGAAAAGAGTCTTAGCAAGAAATTGTACAGCTTTAGCTTGAAAATGCTTTCCCACCGAGAGATTGGATCCTATGAATGTTCGGATTGGTTGAGCTCTGCCAGTTTATATTCAAAGTCAAGAGGAATCATTTGGGTAAGTCTAGGTCTTGCCGCCACACGAAATAGAGTATTGAAATCTCTACAAGAAATCGAATACTTAGCATTGAATGAACTAGAAAGTACAGATATTGTTAAAACTAATATGTTGGATACGTACTATGCCAAAAGGAGTCCACATCTTGAAAACAAATGTCTCTATGAAATACTTCAACATTACAGCTTTAAAAGAAATGTTATAGAAAATATAAATGAAGAAAAATATGCAGTAATTGGATGTGATGGATGTTTGGTAAAACATGCCAAAGGAAATCTTATTAACCACAGAAAACTCAGTTGTGAAAGTCCAGATAAGTGGGAATTTTTCTATTTAGCACTTCTGCAACTGTTCAAGCCTTGGTGTAGTGAAATGGAATTACTTGGAGATTTTGACTGCTATGACGATTCTTTCAATGCAAGTAAAGATAGCATTCAGTGCACAATTTTCCCTACATAGCTACAAATGTTAAATGATGAGATTAAACAAGAAACTAATATTGCAGGTAAAATAGCCAGAGACAGTTCTCAAGATAGTCAAAGTTCTGGTCCACTAAGTCAAGATCCACTGGGACAACCAATTATCGAAAATGAAGCAGCAATTGCCATGAATGAAGTAGAAACTGCAATGCAACAAGCACAACATATTATCCAGTTAGAAAAGTTAGAAGAACAACTAAACACCAAACAAAAAGAAATATATCAACAAGTGACACAACATATAGAACATGGTTTACCTCACAAAAAAAAAGAATGCCAATGTTCATCGTTTAAACCTATTTTAATGTACATCAGTGCCCAAGCTGGAACAGGAAAAAGTTTCTTAATTAAAGTTTTGACCAGTTATCTTCACAAAACTACAGAATCACATGTATCTTGTGTTGTAACAGCTCCAACTGGATTAGCAGCACACAACATTAAAGGGATTACTTTACATCGATTACTTATGCTACCACTTGAGCATGATAATAAATTGGAATATCAGAAGCTATCTGGAGAGGTTTCTTATGAAGTTTCAAGAGTACTGAAGAAAATGAAACTTCTAATCATTGATGAGGTGAGCATGGTCTCAAACTTAATGCTTGCCTTTGTACACTTGAGGATGCAACAGATTTTAAAAACAGATAACAATGTACTTTCTGGAGGTAAACATGTAATTGTATTTGGAGATCTACTACAACTTATTCCTGTGAAAGGACAACCTGTTTTTAAAACACTTGTGGATGAGGACACTAGGAAATCTTTGGGAAGTATTGGAAATGTGAACATTTGGTCAAATTTTGAATATAAAGAAATTATTAAGAATATGCGACAAGCAAGTGATGAACATTATGGAAATATTCTTCAAGATGTAAGAATTGGTGTCTTGACGAAACATGATAAAGAAGCTTTGGAAAGTCAGCTACTAAGGAACTTGTTTACAACTGGAAACACAGCATCTGAAATAATGTACAATAAGCTTGAAGAAAACTAGTCGATAGTTTGCCTAATGCCTACACTTCAAGAGTGTTCTACATTTAATCAAGAACTTTTTAAACTGGAAAAACAGGAAATAGTTAAAATGAAGGCTATTGATAAAATTGAACACCAGGGAGTGGCTATTCTTCTTACAGACAAACTACAGTCTAAATTGCATTCTTTGGAGAAGTCTGTATCTAAAACAGCAGGCTTAGAAAACACTTTACATGTATGTATAAAGTGTCAGGTAATTTTACGGTGTAATTTGAATGTAGAACAATGTTTAGTAAATGGAGCAATGGGAAAGGTTGTTGAGTTTGTAAAATTTCAGAACAGAGATGGAATAGAATTTCTGAAGATAAAATTTGATCAGATAAAAGAGGTAACACAGATTGGGCGTTGTGTTGTACGTTTTTTGCTTGTAAAAGACTTGTACGTTCGCAGAAAACAGTTTCCTCTGTCTTTAGCATATGCAGTAACTATTCCTAAGTCTCAAGATTTAAGTATAGACAGCACTTTTGTAAATATTGGAAGTACAGTGTTCAAAGAGGGAATGACATATGTTGCATTAGCTCGAATTAGAACTTTGTCTGGTTTGTATGTGATAGATTTTGATGATAAAAAGGTTAGTGCTGATGCAAATTGTGTAAGAGAATATAATCGTTTAAGAAGACTTTATGCTCCTGATTTAGGGAAATACCCCATATATGAGAAACGTATCGTCTTTCCAAAATGGAAATATGCCAAAGATGGAATTGAGGTTCAAAAAAGAAAAGAAATGAACAGGAACTTGAAGGCGTAAAGAAAAAGAAAATGGAAAGTGTTGATGAGATTGTAGGATATCAGTTGGAAAATAGTTCAGGTATGAACTGCTATGCTAATGTGATTCTGAATGTTGTTTTTTATCTGGAAGAGCTTCATTGTGAAATCATGAGAAATTATGAAAAAAGATTTGGTTTTTTATTACATCATGTATTTCAACAGTTGGTAACTGACAGAACTAAAATCCATACTGCTTCTGGAGTTCGTCATCTTTTGGATATATGTACTGGTTCATAAACATTTGCTCCTAATGTACAACACGATGCACAAGAATTTCTAATGCTTATGCTTGGAGTGTAAGAACATGAAGGAATTCAGATTGAAAACTTATTTGGACTAAGTTGCAGATGGGATCATAAATGTGAAGAGTGTTCATTTACTACTACCACTGAAATAGGATCAGAACGATTCATATACTTGACAGTACCAGACTGTGAATCAGTACCTTTTAACAAATTGATTAAAACAGCCAATCAGGACATGAAATGTTCACATTGTACATCAGAGATGTTATCTACATTACATATAGATAGATATGGAAAATATCTCATTTTAATGCTAGAACGTTGTAGAGCAAATGGAAGAAAATTGGAAACAAAAATTAAAAAGTTTGTTGCAAGTCAAATATCTATTTCAGGAAGAACTTTTATAGCAGTGGCTATTATTTTCCATGCTGGACCTACTACCACATCTGGACACTATACTGTGCATTTAAAGCGTAATAAAGGATGGACACATTGCAATGATGCCCACTTGGAATTCAAATCTAGGTTGCCTTCTGAATTACCAAATTCATATTTGATATTTTTGAAGCCAAAGTTTTGAATACATCATTCGGCCTATTGGGAAGATGTTACCACAAATTAACAAATTTATATTGGATATTTTCGAAGCAAACGTTTTGAATACATTATTCGGCCTATTGGGAAGATGTGAACAGAAACTGGACAGCATTGAAATAAATACTATTTATAATTAGTGTTTGGATTATTATTTGTGCTAAATGATGTTGCTTTTGGAAAATTTAGTTTAAAGCCAAGTAGTTTATATATTTATTATCTATATTGTAGTAGACGTAAATGAGAGTGTACTTGACAACAAAGGTAGTTGAGAGAAATAATAGACTTAATGTACCAGAACGATGTAATTAAGAAACTGTAGATAGGTAAACAAATAGCTACACATATTGACAATAATGCTCTACACTGATTTATTTTTATTTTTTAGAATCTCGTTGATTGTTTTTTTCCCCGCTATTCATTGATGCTACTACGTTGAAATCACTGTGTATGGTGAAGTTCAGTAGAATCTGAGAACAGCAAAAAGGGAAACTGATATTGTCATTTAATTCTAAAATTATATTATATTGTTAAAAATATAATAATATATTTTCTGTAATATATTACATTACCTAACAGTTTTTCTTCTTCTTGTTTACAGTAGGTAATGGTGAAGTTTGAAAAGACTTTTAATGCTGTTTATGACAATACTACTTTAAAATAGTTCAACAGAGTTATGTATCTAAGGACCATATGTATCAAGAAGAGTTTTACGATTCTCAAATTGCGATTTTTAGCGAATCGCAATTAGAGAATCGTAAAATGCAATGTATGTAGGATTTGCTAAAAATTCTGCGAATCCTACATATTCCTTATTTGCGAATCGCAAATTGAGATTCGCAAATAAGGAATACCTTCCCATTCATTCCTATGGGCTAGGAGGCCCATAGGAATGAATGGGAAGAATTCTCAATTTGCGATTACCAATTAGAGAATCGCAAATTGAGAATGCAATTTCAAGGTTGCAAGGGTGCCATAAGGACACCCTGTTGCACCCCTGAAATATGCATGTGTTCACATTTTGCGCACATACATGCCCTGTGCGCAAAATGGCACTTTGAAAAAAGCAAAAAAGTGCTTTTTTCTAGAAAATCGCAAATTACCACCAACTTGAAGTTGGTGGTAATTTGCGATTCCTTAAGGCCAAATAGCAAATTTCTGGTGCTTCCAGAATTGCCTTTAAGGAATCGCAATTTGCAATTCCTTAATTGCATTCGCGATATAGAGAATCGCAAATTTTGCGATTCTCTATTTTGCGATGGCCTTTTGGGATGATACATCCCAAAGGCTTTTTCCATTCGCAAATGGGCAGATTCTGAGAATCGGCCTGTTTGCGAATGGAAAAAGTCTTGATACATATGGCCCTAAATTACTTAAAAAAGGTAAGAAAACATAATTTGCATGATAGCGTGAAACAATCTTTGAAGTACATTTACATGTAATTTATTTCAAATAAAAAATAATGTTGATCGCTTACACTATTTAAAATATTTCATTATATTGTTGATCGCATCAGCCAATTAGTCATCCTTTCACACAAACACAATCAATGGTCTCATCTAATCTCTGTAGCACAACTTTGGCACTAATAGGATAACCCAGGCATAATCTTTGTATTTTTCATTTCACAGAGGCAAAACCTATGCACTCATGCAATCACACCCACACACTACCCCTGCACTTATGCAATCATCAATGCACTATCCATGTACTCATTTAATCACCCAAGCAGTACCGCTGTACTTATACAATTACTCAGGCACTACCCATGCACTTATGGTAATCACTCAGGCACTACCTATACACTCTTGCAATGACCCAAGCATTACTGTTGCACTAATCCTTCCACTCAAGCACTACCCATGCACTTATCCAATCACTCAGACACTACCCATGTACTCATCCATTCACTCATGCACTATCCCTGCAGTCATGCAATCACCCAGGCAGTACCCATGCACTCATGCAATAATTCACTCACTATTCTTGCACTCAGTCATTTCCTCTGGCACTACCTATACACTCTTGCAATGATTCAAGCATTACTGTTGCACCAATCCTTCCACTCAAGCGCTACCCATGCACTCATCCAATCACTCAGGCACTACCCATGCCCTCATCCATTCACTCAGGCAGTAGCTCTGCACTCATGCAATCACTCAGGCACTACCCATGCACTCATCCATTCACTCAGGTACTACTCATGCACTCATTCAATCACCCAGGCAGTACCCATGCACTCATGCAATCATTCACTAAATACTCTTGCACTTAGTCATTCACAGTGGCACTACCTATACACTCTTGCAATGACCCAAGCATTACTGTTGCACTAATCCTTTCACTCAAGCGCTACCCATGCACTCATCCAATCACTCAGGCACTACCCCTGTACTAATCCATTCACTCAGGCACTATCCCTGCACTCATGCAGTCACCCATGCAGTACCCATGCACTCATGCATTCATTCACTCACTACTCTTGTACTTAGTCATTCACTCTGGCACTACCTATACACTCTTGCAATGACCCAAGCATTACTGTTGCACTAATTCTTCCACTCAAGCGCTACCCAATCACTCAGGCACTACCCATGCACTCATCCATTCACTCAGGCACTACTCCTGCACTCATGCAATCCCTGAGGCAGTACCCATCAACTCATGCAATTGTTCACTCACTACTCTTGCACTCAATCATTCACAGCTGCACTACCTATACACTCTTGCAATGACACAAGCATTACTGTTGCACCAATCCTTCCACTCAAGTGCTACCTATGCACTAATCCAATCACTGAGACACTACCCCTGCACTTATGCAATCACCCAGGCAGTACCCATGCACTCATACAATCATTCACTCACTACTCTTGCACTCAGTCATTCACTTTGGCACTACCTATACACTCTTGCAATGACCCAAGCATTACTGTTGCACCAATCCTTACACTCAAGCGCTACCCATGCATTCATCCATTCACTCAGGCACTACCCATGCACTAATCCATTCACTGATGCACTATCCCTGCAGTCATGCAATCACCCAGGCAGTACCCATGCACTCATACAATCATTCACTCACTACTCTTGCACTCAGTCATTCACTCTGACACTACCTATACACTCTTGCAATGACCCAAGCATTACTGTTGCAGCAATCCTTCCACTCAAGCGCTACCCATGCACTCATCCATTCACTCAGGCACTACTCCTGCACTCATGCAATTACCCAGGCAGTACCCATGCACTCATACAATCATTCGCTCACTACTCTTGCACTCAGTCATTCCCTCTGGCACTACCTATACACTCTTGCAATGACCCAAGCATTACTGTTGCACTAATCCTTCCACTCAAGTGCTATCCATGCACTCATCCATTCCCTCTAACACAACCCATGCAGTCATCCATGCACTCAGGCACTACCCATACACTCCTTCAATCACCCAGCCACTATCCATGCACTCATCCAATGACCCAGGCATTACTGCTGCACTCATTTTTTCACTCAGGCAGTACTCATGCAGTCATACAATGACTCAGACATTACCTTTGCAGTAATTCATACAACACATACAAGTTTGTTTATTTTTAACCAAATAGGCAGTTCTAAAAAAAACCATTTTGTTCTTTTTAAAAAAAAAAAAATGTTGTGTGTTTTTTTAACTCATTTATTTTTTGGTGTTTTTTTTAAAAAAAGATTGAAAAAACAAGGAAATGAACTAAAAAAACTTTTCAAAAGATGTTGCAATTTCAAACTCATTGCAAAAAAAAACCAAAATTAACATTGATGGTTCTTTGCAGGAACAACAACAGCTGCAACAGATTGCTCACCTGCACAAAGAAGTTTCTTGCACTTTATGCAGTGCTGTTCCAGTCCTGCAAACTCTGGAACAATTACATTAGTTTCTGTAGATGAAGTGGATCCCGCAGAAGTACTAGGTCCTGAGACCTCATCATCTTGTTGCCTCTCTTGCATTTGGCGACAATGTTGTTCTCACGCAAGACGGTTTGGGTGCATGGTCTGAAGATGTTTGATCATAGATGAAGTACCGCAAGAATACTTTTTCTCAGATCCCCGAGACAAAACTTTGTTACACACGGTGCAAGTGACCTTTCGACCATTTACCTTCTCCTCTCCTGGTGGTATTGAGAAGAAAGCCCACACAACACTTTCTTTTCTTTTCTTTATTGGTTCTTCCAGCTCCTCTTCATCTTCAGGAATATCCTGTGGTGGATTTTGTGATGCCATTTCCTCAGTAGAAAAAATAAACACCAACAAATCAAATAAAGAGGCACAGAAAACAAAAGAGGTGTTTCTAGTTAAGCTGCTCCTGGAAGAATGAAAAAGTTGGGTGGGGTCCTGCAAGTACTGGAATAGAAAGCTTCTTAACCAATGAAATGCTTTCTTTTGAAGTCACATGGTGTAGTGTAGTTCCTATAGTACCCCTGCAGGACCTGCGCTTTTGGATAACATACACTGTGGGCCTGGTGGCAGACTGATTCTGAGCACCCCCACCGCGTATGTTAGCCTAATTGCATTAGCTAGCTCACAGTAGCACTAGAATCTCCTTTTTATCAGAGAGATTAGTTTTTGGCAACCTCAGAACACGACAACCCTGATTCCTCAGACTCGTGGAAACAATGTACTACTTTTCGCTCAGTCACTCGTGCTTGCTCATTTGGTCTCCGAGAGTTACACAGAAGAAACAGTCGAGCGTGTTTACAATAAGAATTTATTGCATTTATAAAATAAAGCGCATACTCCTACGATGCCTGTGTAGATGTACCTAAGTGTACCTAGCATGTGAGTAGGTGCGAAAGAAGCCACGAATCCCGCTAGAATTTAGTCAAACTCCATTACCTGAATAATGAGAGTGTGGGACCTCGTCCTGGTCTCGAGTTGGACACTCCGCAAGGGATGATTAGACCACTGTCAGCTGGAGCGACTGCATGCAGGAGCCTCAGTGACTCTGGTCAGTGTGTCGGCCTGGAAGTCTCGGTTCCCTCTAACTACTGATAGCAAGAGGTGCTGTATTTATACAGAAAAGTATAGAGTCCCTTTGTCCCTTGTGTCTTGTGTTAGCCATTGTTTGGTATGAAGATGACGTATGGGATGGACCGGTTACGTAGATGTTTATGCAGGTGGGTCCTAGCCCCTGCCTGGTTTCCTAGAACTCTTATGAATAATTAATCATACTGGATGAGCACATCGAAGATGGTATAGGAGGCCATTGTTCGGGAAAAACCCTCCTTCTGTACCCAAACCACAGTCTAGATAAGGTTCAGCCCTCAGCGCCCGTTATTGTGGAGAATAGGAAACTAATGTAGGTGAAAGATTATGCCTATATTAGGGCATCTCAAACTATGCCTATATTAGGGCATCTATATGAAACATAACACCCACTCCTCTCAATACTCAACAATAATAAACAATGATAGCAAACTACTAAGTCATACAAGGTGGTAGCGCATATAATTGTCAGTGAGCCACATAAAAACATTTTTAAAACTTTAAAAGCATATTAAAAACATTTGTAAAAGAGAAAAAATGTGTAAAGTCAGTTTATGAGTTTGTACTAAAGCTAAAGTTCTAGCTGAGTCCCTTTATAGAATTCAAAACTTTTACAAGCTTTTTAGAAGGCCATGCTTTCTCCAGTGATAGTGTCAATTTAGTAGGAAATGTTCCAAATTTAATCAGAGTAGAAATGAAAAAGGAAAGTCCGAATTCTTTCCCAGCACAAGATGAGCCAATTGAAGATTAAGTGTCCTGGCTGGGAGACACAACATCACAGTCACTTGCTGTAGGGGATGGGAATTGTAATATTTCACACAGCACGTCGATGGAGCACAGATGATATTCAGTACTGCCCAAATTTGGCAAATCGGTAGCCGGTCCTGTAGTCGATACCTCAGTGCCCGTAGTGTTAGTTGTAGCGCTTGTGCTGGTGTCAGCGCTAGTGGTGGCTGAGCTGATGCTCACCTCAGCTGCAGAAAAAGGCACTTGCGGGTTTTCAAGGAATGCATTCGTCAGGATAGGAATACGCTGGGGACACAGCCGAGCGTGGGACCTCAGCGGTTCCAGCCACGTGTTCAAGTCCGCAGGCGTCTCTGACTCGAATGTCAGACAAATGTCCAACACGCATTCTTCACCGCAAAACAGGCATCGAAGAACAGGTAAGATGCAGTCCATCCAGACTGGTCTAAACGATAAGAACCAAGAAGCACTAAGTTCTTGTAGGCGAGGCACGCCCAGATGTTGTACCATGCGGTCACGGTATCTACGTTCCAGAAGAGCTTTCGCCATTTCGTTCGTGATTGTATTGTATTGTATTGTATTGCATATTTATATAGCGCATGCTGCCACCCTGCGGGTATCCTGGCGCTGTCACTTAGCAGAGGAATTCATCAGTCTACAGTGCTTCTCAACCTAAGGAATGGCATTATCATTCCTAGGGAAGAGCCATGTTTTCAGATTTTTTCTGAAGCAAAGCAGGGTATCAGCTTGTCTGATCTTCTGGGGGAGTTCGTTCCACAGGCGGGAGGCCGCATTGCTGAAGGCCCTTCCTCCCATCCTGGATTTTTTAAATCTAGTGGTATTAACCAGATTGGCGCCAGAAGATCGAAGAGGTCTAGTCGGTTTGTACCACGTAAATCTATCCTGCATAGGAAGGGGGCCCAAGCCATGTGCTGCTCTAAACACTATGCATAGAGATTTAAAACTAACTCTGTCCTTAACTGGTAGCCAGTGTAGCTCTCTTAGAGCCAGCGTGGTCGAGGACCTGTGTTGCCTTCCCAATGCCAGCTTAGCTGCCATGGACTGGACTCTCTGCAATCCCTGCAGGATATACTGCGGGGCTCCCAAATATAGGGAGTTGCAGTAGTCCAGTCTGCTCAGGATTGCACTCCTTACTACCAAGGGTCTGGTTTCATCTGGCAGTAAGGGGAGGATCTTCCGCAGTGCCTTTAATAGGGCAAAGCAGACACTGGTTGTTTTATTGGCCTGTGATGCCATCTGGAGGTTGTCATCGATCAGGACACCTAAGTTGCGGACCGTTTTAACTGAGGACAGAGATTTATCTCCAGGGGAGAATTTAATCTCCGTCGGTATCTGATGCGTCAATTTGGCAGTATTACAGTACACCACTTCCGTTTTTTCCCTATTAAATTGCAGAGAATTTTCTCTAAGCCAGTCAGATGTTTGGCGCATGCATTCTTGTAAGGTATCCATGGTCACTGCATCTTTCCCTCCCATGGAGAAAACTAGTTGAGTGTCGTCAGCATAATTAACCAGGTCGATCCCAAAAGATTTTATTAGGGAAATCAGTGGGCACAGATATATATTGAAGAGGATGGGACTAATTGCCGAACCCTGTGACACTCCATGGCGAACCTGGGATTTGGGAGAGGCATACGGCGTCATGGTTACCATCTGCTGTCTCTCAGTGAGGTATGATTGTAGCCACTTCAGTGCTCGGCCTTTCACCCCTGCCCTCTCCAATCTTCCCAGCAACACTGCATGGCTTACTGTGTCGAAGGCGGTCGACATATCTAACAGTACTAGTACTGAGGCGTTCCCATTGTCGGCTCGCATTCGAAGATTATCCATTACAGTTGCCAGGGCTGTTTCTGTCCCATGACCTGGTCGGCATCCAAATTGATCCCTATCTAGAAGGTTGTTCTCCTCCAGATAGCATGACAGAGACTTACTAACTATTTTCTCCAAGATTTTTATAGGGTATGGCAGTAGTGATATAGGCCTAAAATTAGCCGGGTCCGTGATTGGGCCGTCCATTGCTTATCAGGAAAATAACTATCAGGATTCCAGCTATTAAAAGCAGTATCAGAGGTAAACCTCCAAAGATGCTTCCAAATACGGAGTGTATAAAATTTGGGATAACTCCGAGGACTGTTTGGAAGGTGCTTAGAAAACCTGACCCTATGGTCTTAAATAAGTGTACAATACCACTCGTATCAGACATGTTAAAGATACGACCCACCATTTCTACAAAACGAAAGGGGCAGTTTGTACGAATAAGTGCTTGAATCTCGGTCGAGGTCCTTGCAGCTTGAAGATCAAAGGTCTCTCGAGCGGAGGTTAAGAGTACAGTTTGCTGTAAAAGCATGGCTTTCATTCTGCTCAAAGCATCAAATTCTATAAAAGATATCTCTAACGAAGGCCACAAAGGCGCCTCCCTGACTCTACTTGTTGGGGGAAACAATACTTGCATACAGCAAGTAACCCTGGCGTTCACGGTGACCAGATAGGCGATGCCCGGAAGCATGCCATAGCAACCTTGATCATTCAGCATCAAGTAGCTCCCATTCGAGAGTAACTCGAAAACTGGCATGATCATGGCAGCTGGAGTTCCTTTCATGTGGCAAGACATATTCGCCACCAAACCAGTACAAGCTCCGTGTAAAATAATGTCTTGACACATGAGAAAGCCGCTTAAAGCGCTCCTGCAGTTTGTACCACTGAGGAATACTTTATCGATCCCCACTCCGGCATCGAAATCTATATTGTAATTCCCAGGATTCCTTAATGTATTCTTTACCCAATATTTCATATCTGCCTGCCTGCCTTTGCTCAAGGCAATTCTGAAACTGAAAGGTCGTGACCGGGAGAGTGATATGGCCGTGGATTAGCCATTCTGTTGATGGTGATTCCGCCACTGTGAATGGTAGCCTGTCCAGTTTTTCAATACGCAGCATTGTATATTTAGCTCCCCTTTGTGCCATTTCTATCTGTGTATCCGTTAGATTGTATTCAGAAAACAGAGACGTACTGTTTATAAAACGCCAAGGCACAAAGCCTGCACGCAAAGATTGCAGCGTCCAGCTAAATAACATAATAGAACGTAACTGAGGTTGCTGTGTTGTAATATGGCTAAATCCTGTTCCAGTATGTCGATAGCAGAAGATACAATGTTGCCCAATGAATATATTCTGGAGGTCAAAGTTGTTAACCCATTATCTTCCACAGCTCAAGCTTTTTCTAAGTTTATACAGTCTATTTCCCGTATTCTCTCTGCGGCCTCTTGTTGGGAAATCTTCCTGTTTTCATTATAGGCAGCATATATGCCTGCATATATGAAACGTTTTTGACGTGTTTTCCTGGGTCCTAGTAAAAAGTCCCTAAGATCCATGTCAAGTGAGAGTAAAGATAAGTGTTGTTTCACTTCTGCAAGTGTTGAGGTTTCTAGCCAACTGAGGCACAACTTCCCAACACTGTAGGATGTCACTACCCCTGGATGCTCTCTCTGTACATAATGTGGGTCTGGCCTATGGATGCTGAGTCTCTCGGTGATGTTCAGGAATCGCTTATGCCAGCTATTCGTGTCTAAGGGCCAAACCACCCACTGTTTCCAATTTAGGTCTGTTCTATTGTACTTTAAGATGTCATCCACTGTTGCCCCTTCTTTTGTAGTTGAATTCTGCCACCCCCCATATGTCGGTGTTGGAAACCTAGGGGTGTTCAGGTCCTTGCTCTTGCTTAGTCCAAGACAGGATGTCTGTTGCACAGTATCATTTAAAAAGATCATCTGCTGTGGAATGAGACATGCTCTAAATAGTGCCTCTGTACCCTGGACTTGCCAGTCCCTTGAACCCCAAACTGATTTTAAGTCAATTTTGTCTTTCCATAGGTCGAAACCATGTTCAGACAATTGGGCCAAAAAGGAAGCAGAGTAAATCTGTTTTGTGTTTGTCAACATATTTTCAGTGCTGATGTTGGTGCAACCTTGTAATAAAATGAGGCTGGATCTGTGGTGTTAAACCCTGAAATATATGAACATTTCTGTGCAAACGTTTGTGAACTACTTCTTGGTGGTGTTGGGCAATGTTCCCACTGATGGTACTCAAAAACATTCCTAGGTGAAATGGATTTGTGCAGGAAATGATGACCATAATGTTGGTAACAGTACAATGTGTCATAATCTGAAGAACCCTCTAACATTTCATTATTAGAAAATGCAGCAGTTTTCTCTAAATCAGACAACATATTATTAACTGTTTCAGAGTCCCAATCATCAGAAAATGTACTTGAGGTAATGATATCACTTAATGAAATTTTAAATATATGATTAATTTTTAAAAGTTCTGTCGGACCGAATATGTTAAAATCAACCTTGTCCCATACTATACCATCCGGTATAGGAACTGCTGTAATGTTCACTGATGACAAGTCTCTTTGCTCACGATGTGATGATGGATGTGGCTTCAGTAGTATGTTGACCTTTTGGGCTGTGGAGCTTTGTTGAAGATAGCGTCCATTAATAAGCATACTAAAAGTTAGTACTAAGCCAAGCCAGAAAAGAAAAAACAATATCCCAGAAATTACCCAGAGTTCAATCCAAGGCGATACCAGGTATGTCTTTTTTAGAAAGTGAAGAAAGTTCTTTATTTGTTGCTTGAATGGTGTTTTGGCTGGCGTCGTTTCCGGCTCGCTTGGATCCAGAGAAAACGTATCAAAGTTCATGAAATAGCCAGAAGCAGTTCGATCAATTGTAGGAATTGCAATGGGATTAGTTGAAATGTTATTTTGCTCTTGACGAGGCATGTTGACGTAGACTTCTGTGTTAGGTCTAATTGCAACTTTGTGAATTATTCTGATGTTCATTTTGAATTTGAATGTTTTGTTCAAGTGGAACAAGTTACATAGCATTGTTGCTTAGTCCTTCATTCCTTACAGGTGGCTCTTCAAACGTGATGAGTCTTTCTGTTTGAACTTCTTGGATTGTAGCTAGAGGAGGGCGTCTGCTACTGTGGAGACCACGAAGCCTACTGCTTATTATTGGCCACATAGTGTGGTTTGATTAAGTCGATTGAGACAAATCTTTTCTCCTTTTTCCCGGCAAGAGGCAGCAAAAGTACAGTTCTTGCTCCTTGTACTGCAAGGACTGGTACAGGTGTTCTGTATGAAGGTCCAAATTCCTTTTTGTCCGCAATTTTCTCTCTGACCAGATCCCTGACTTTTGGGATCCAGACAGGTCTTGCCGTGTCTGCCTTGACTTCCCCAGTGGCGGTCTGCTTTAGTCGGACATTGCTCTGTTTTGCCCTGGATTCATTTAGATCCTGTAAAACAGCCAAACGATCATGAATATCAAATGGTTTTTCATCCGCCACTTTGCCTTCACAATCAAGATCAGGTACCCACATTCGTGTCCCAAAGAGGACTTCATATAGAGTGACAACCCCTAGAGAGTTTCTTGGCTGGTTGTTTAACGCCCACTATACCCCATAAAGGTGTTTGACCCAACTACCGCCCTTGCCTAATACCCTAGCTGTTAAAGATTGCTTTAAGTCCCGGTTTTTCCTCTCCACAACCGAATTTCCCTCTGGATGGTACAGAGAGGAGTACCGCAATGCTACGCCCATTCCTTCCATGGCCTCTTTGTAAGCCTGTGAGCTAAACGCAGGGCCGCGATCAGAATGTAACGTGCTAACTGTGTATGTGCCGATAAAGACTCGCAAATCTTTTATAACAGTTCGAGCGTCAGCCGAGCGCTGAGGCCAGACCTTGAGGAAACTTGAGCTGGACGCACACGAACGGACAACCTAATGCTGTCTAATAATGGTATCTGTACAGGACATGTTCTGGTGGACCCTTTCATCTGCTTGCAGATGTCGCAGTTCCAGACATAGTCTCTAATCTGCCTTCTCATCGCAGGTCACCAGTAGCGTTGTTTCAACAAAGAAACATTCTCCCTAAGTCCCGTATGTACAGAACCTATCCCTTCGTGTGCTGCCACAATTAAACCTTGCCTACGATCCATATTTGGTATTACCCTATCCCCCACTCCAGGAATCTGAGCATATGGAATGTTACTTGCATCTAACTTGTAGGAGTATTTGAGTGGAAATTTTTTAGGTACTGCTGTGCTGCCTTTGCGTGAAGCAATGACAGCTACCATAATCTCACCGTCTATTCTCGTTTTGGAACGAGTGAGTGCAGCTACGGAAGCCGTGCGAACAGCCCCCTTTGCGGCTTCATCAGCCAATGAATTCCCTTCAACGTGAACGCCATCATGTTGATGACTCAGTGTATGGATCACGTGAGTCCTTGGTAGCTCGTTTTTCAACTCTGCTACCTGTTCCCATAGCATCTTATGCTTAATTGTGCCACCTTTCGCATCTTTAAACCCGTTTTGCTCCCAATGATCTAGGTATTCGTTATATGACTGAACACAGTAAAACGAATCACACACGATTAGTGTGGGGTATTCATGATCCGTATGTACCAGTGCCAATATCAGTGCTTTTAACTCTGCCAACTGTGCCGTGCAGTCTCCTAGCGATTGCGTTTTTGTGCAACTCGGATAGAACTTTCCATCCTGCATGTGACCTTTAACGATAGCACACGCTGCGCTGTATTGCTGCTTACTTCCTATGGCCGGTTGCGCAGATCCGTCAGTATAAATAATATATTCATACTGATCGAGAGGCAAGATTTCATTTGGTAGAGGATATTCGTGTTCATATTGCAGGAATGCCTGTGTTTTTAAACTTGGATCAAATCTGTATTCAACGTCCGTTGCAGTAAGAGAATTAGCCCATTGTATCCATCTTGGATGTAAGGCTTTCGCATTTGGAATGCTAGCCTTTGTAACAGCTTCTAAAGCCGGTACCGGGGTTACGACAATAATGCGTTTCCCCTGAGCCAGTGCTCTTTCTCTTGCTACAGCGGTCTGAACAGCTGTCAGGATTTTCTCTGTTGAAGTGAAACGCATTTCTGCATTTGTGTACAGGTGTGATTTGTATGCGATTGGTACTGTTTCTCCTTCATTGAAGGTTAAGTAAGTGTACCCGCATTGACCCGCAATTATACGGATCACCAAGTGGCGTACGTTTACGCGTGTTTGCAAGTGTTTGGAAGCTATCATGTCTTCCTGGAGTGAACGAAGAATATTAGTATGTTCTTGTGTCCAATTTCTGGCTGAAAAGTCAGGTTTTATTAGGTCGTAGAAGGGTTTTACCCTTTGTGCGTAATCTAAAATGTATGTTCTGCCGAAATTTAGGAATCCCAGTATTGATTGTAAATTTTTTAATGATTTTGGAGGCTGGAGCAGCGCACATTTTTCTAAAAAGTTTGCTGCTAGACTTTTCCCTTCACTTGACAGCTCATATCCCAAAAATAGGACATTGAGGTGGGCTATTTTTGATTTTTTAAAGTTAAATTTGTAGCCCTCAGTGGCAAATCCCATAATAATGGTGCTTACCCTGGTCAAGTGCCTCTCTAAGTCATCGTCCGTTAGATAAATATCATCAACATAGGACAATGCTTCTTCATCAAATTTTTGAAGTAACTCTGTTACCCTTCCTGAAAATACCCCGGGGCTATTCTTATACCCTTGGGGGAGTCGACAAAATTGTCGCTGGGACCCTAACGCTGAGAATGCGGTCAAATACCTGCTTTCAGGTGCTATAATTTGGCAGAAAAATCCATTTGAGATATCAAGTGTTGTTTTGTATTTTTTCTGCACAATGTTGTTCATTAATGCGGCACTATGTGCATTTTGGACAGCAAATGTCTTTGTGCATGAGTTTAAATGTCTGTAATCTAAAACTAGACGATATGTATTGTCGGGTTTAGAGACGGGAAACAAAGGATTGTTCATTGGAGAGGTAAATTTTTCAATGACACCCTGGTATTCAAGTTGATCTAAGATCTCCCTGACTTGTTTTTTAGCTTCTTGCTTTATTGGGTATTGCCTCTGAGCATTAGGTGAAACTTTTAACGGGATCACGTGGTAGGTTGAATCCTCATCCCACCCAGCGTGATTTTTGTACAATGCTGGAGCTTGGGCTACTGCCCACTCCCATGCATATGTATGTTTAAGGTGAATGGGAATATGGTCGGAAAATGCAGGAAAAATTATTCTTTCTCCCCTGGGGCACTCCATTACGAATGCTTGCGGCCAATCTTGTTCAGCTATCAGGATGTCATACCCAGATGATAAGTTCTTCCAAAAGAGACCTTTTATTTTTCTGGGCTTGTCCCCCTCCATCCGGAGTGTTATTTCATGTAACTTATGTGGGACGCTCACCCTTTTGTCTGGTGTTTCCACCGTGATGTAATCATTCAAGTCCGCTGTCACCAGAAATTCCTTCAGATTCTGGCGAGCTATTGTTACTTCTGCCGCACTGTCTAGCATCGTCAGAGCCCATTCCCCGTTCAGAAGTTGTGTCCTCAGAATTCTGGGCATGTCTGATTTTCAGACCAGCAACTTTCTTTTTCTTAAATTGAGGTTTTGATTTTGGCTTATCTTCTTTTTTGGAAGTAAAGTCTGGAGCGCGCTGCTTGTCTCTGGACTGTGTGTGCTCCTCTCTGTGTTCTGACCGTCCTTCTCTCTCGGAGTTTTTCTTCGAGCCCTGAAAGGAACGAGAGGAACGTGTATCAGTATCCTGATACCTGTCAGGTTTCCTAATATTATCCCTATTCCTAAGGTTTTACCTCTTTTCAGAGGGCTCCTGTGGAGGAGACCTACCTTGGGACTGAGATCTGTTGTCGTTAAACTTTTGTTGTTTTTTATTATCCCACTTCTTTTTAGAAGAAGTCAGTGTCTGCTTAGAAGTGTCCTTTTCGGGACTGCCCATTAGTTGAGGTTTTACAGATTTTCCCCCCAAACTATCCCTGCCTAACTCTGCATACGCAGTTTCAATTATTTTGGGTAGTTCATTCTCCTGTTCTAATGGAGAGAACTCCCGTAGGCGTTGGCGGATTGCCACTGATGCTGCTTCCCCTTTAATGTTAGCTAGTATTATGGCTGATACCTGGTCGTAGTTATTTAATAACTTCATCTCTAAGTTCAGAGCAGGCTCTGCTCCGTACTCATTTTGCATTTGTCTTAATACATCTGGTATCACTGCTAATGAAGGAATACCATGAGTTCTGGTATATATGGCAGCAAAGACTGTACCCCAAGAGGTACAATCCTCTAACTGTGGTGTAATCCCCATGGGCAAGCAGATTGTTAACATTCTATGTTTTTCAAATGGTGTTGTATTTCGGAATACTGCTTGTAACTGGGTTATTTTCTGAGCTACCCAGACAGGAATTTGTTCACGTTTTGTGGGCAATTTACCCATTACCGCGTGTAATGTTTGTGGAGTACTTTTAGTAGCTGTGCTCTGTGTACTGTATTTGGTGTAATTACTGTTGGTTGGACCGCAAGTGTCCTCATGACTAATTGTGTCATGTTTCTGTAAAGTTTTATCAACTCTTTGTGTTGAAAAAGCAATTCATCATTTGGCATTGTGTCAATGTCAGGATGTGGTGCATAGGTCGCTAATATCGGCCATGTTGCTCCTGGTCTTCCTAATGGACCGAGTCTTGCTCTTCTTCTTGAGTGGGGTAGGGCGCCATTAAACCAGAAATTATGTTCATGGTAGGTAAGCGGAATTTCAATCTCCTCAAACAGAGTGTAGACCGCTGGGACTTCTTCATGTGTAAAATAATGAAAAGTTTTTGTTATAGCATTTGCTGCTGGGAATGTAACCCATGAATAGAACACCTCTTTGTGTGCCTCTATCACGAATATTACTACACCTCCTCTGGATGGTACACCATTTTTGAGGAGTTTAACTGTGAGTGTGTGTCCTACATTGGGTGCAATTTGTATTGCATTGGCATCTTCCTCAGAATCTGACTGACCTACTTTTGCCAGCGGGTCTAATTCTCCGTTTTCGGTAGTCATTGTGTTAAGAACACGGAATAACTGTCCAAGGATAATTAGGATAAGGTGTTTTGCACAATTTTGGGAACTAAATGTCCCTCAAACTTGATTAACGAACAGCCAATAAATAGGATTTCTCGCCTACTCAGCTGTGGCGGAGTTTGTGCCCACCCACTCCAGACGTCTCTGGTTTTTGTGAGTAGGGGTCTATGAGAATAAGCACGACTGAACTACTCAGATTCTACTATTAAATAAGTACCAAACCAACGTTGGTGGCGCAATGTAGTGTAGTTCCTATAGTACCCCTGAAGGACCTGCGCTTTTGGATAACATACACTGTGGGCCTGGTGGCAGACTGATTCTGAGCACCCCCACCGCGTATGTTAGCCTGTTTGCATTAGCTAGCTCACAGTGCCACAGTGCCACAAATCTCCTTTTTATCAGAGAGATTAGTTTTTGGCAACCTCAGAACATGACAACCCTGATTCCTCAGACTCGTGGAAACAATGTACTACTTTTCGCTCAGTCACTCACGCTTGCTCATTTGGTCTCAGAGAGTTACACAGAAGAAACAGTTGAGCGTGTTTACAATAAGAATTTATTGCACAGTTGTTCTTCTAGTATAACATATATGCTCTGCGACAACTGTTAAACAGTAGCAGAGATGTTTGATCAGCAGTACAGTGAATAAAAAAGGATAGTACAGTTCTACCATTTTGCAATAGTCATGAACATATACATGAATATAAAATGCATTTATAAAATAAAGCGCATACTCCTATGATGCCTGTCTAGATGTACCTAAGTGTACCTAGCATGTGAGTAGGTGCAAAAGAAGCCAAGAATCCCGCTAAGATTTAGTCAAACCCCATTACCTGAATAATGAGAGTGTGGGACCTCGTCCTGGTCTCGAGTTGGACACCCCGCAAGGGATGATTAGACCACTGTCAGCATGAGCGGCTGCATGCAGGAGCCTCAGCGTCTCTGGTCAGTGTGACGGCCTGGAAGTCTCGGTTCCCTCTAACTACTGATAGCAAGAGGTGCTGTATTTATACAGAAAAGTATAGAGTCCCTTTGTCCCTTGTGTCTTGTGTTAGCCATTGTTGGGTATGAAGATGACGTATGGGATGAACCGGTTACGTAGATGTTTATGCAGGTGGATTCTAGCCCCTGCCTGGTTTCCTAGAACTCTTATGAATAATTAATCATACTGGATGAGCACATCGAAGATGGTATAGGAGGCCATTGTTCGGGAAAAACCCTCCTTCTGTACCCAAACCACAGTCTAGATAAGGTTCAGCCCTCAGCGCCCGTTATTGTGGAGAATAGGGAACTAATGTAGGTGAAAGATTATGCCTATATTACGGCATCTCAAACTATGCCTATATTAGGGCATCTATATGAAACATAACAATGGGATTCGATGACGCGACGCACAATCAGCGCGCACCATACGCGATTCCCGAAAAATATATTTAACAATAATATATCCAGTTACAAATATACTACATTTACAAATTTGTATATAAATCTCTTGGTATAATCTATAATAAAGTTATATATATATATGCTTTTAAAACTAAATAACTTGCGCTGGATTCGCATACCTGACGCGAACCCGGAAATACGTACGTGAGGTTACGCGGGACCGTCGCGGCTTCCGTAACTTCATTATAAGAATTCAAATATTCAAATTATTTATGTTAATATCATTTTTATCAGTCTTTCAATAAAGCATATACGATTGCTTTCGAAAATATATAGTTTATAACATGTTTTTGAATTTTGAAAAAAAAATGGGAACTGCGCACCCATAGCGCACCGTGCGCATATCCTACACGACTTAACAGATATGGTGGCAGCATGCTTGGATTTGCGCACTCACCGTGACTGGTACGCGTTCGGTACGCGAATTTCATACTTTGTAAAAAAAAAAATGTAAAAAAAAAACTTTAAAAGGAAAAAAACATTTCATTACATTTATGAATGCTAAACAATATAGATGAAGCATTTTTAGTACTTAATGTAACTTGTATGCACTGCAATTCTACAGAAATTGTTGAAAATATGGTGCCATTACTGTTGCACTGTTAAAATTTCATAACAAGTTACAAAACATTAGATTAGAACTGAAAAAAACACAGGTTTAGGGACGTTATACTTAGAAATTAGCATTTAAAAACTTTTGAAATTCACTGAAAAAACCAAAGGTTAAAGGAACGTTATAGTTAGAAATTAGCATTTAAAAAACCTTTGATATTCACTGAAAAAACCATAGGTTTCAGGGACATTATAGTTAGGCTGACATTTCACTCATACAAAAGCAGAGAAATTCAGCCGTTATAGTTAGCTGAGCTAACTATAACTCGCGCCCGCAATGCACTGCTGATGACGTCACATATTACATCACTCATGACATGGTCAGTGACATCACTGATGACATCACTGATGACATCTCAAATGACATCACTGATGACATCACTGATGACATCATCCACTTAATTTCTGATGCACCTCCTCACACCCTAATATAACCTTTCATACACCTACTCTAAATTACAGACTACCATTCTCAAAACCATAGACACACCAATACCAGTTAGTACATACCCACTCACTGATTCATAGGTCTACACACACATCCACTCACCCATACAGTCACTCATACGCGCCGTCACTCATCAATACAGCAACTGATATATGCAATCATACACCCATACAGACACTCATACACCGCCAATCACCCATAGAGTTACTCACACACCTAGTCAGTCACTCAAAGAATCATTCACACTACCATTTACTCACCTATACAGTTATGCACACACCACCTCACTTATATATACAGATAGTAACACATACTTACTCTCTTCTACAATCAATGACAAGCACACACTCACCCATGTAGCCACTCTCACACTCACTCACTCACTGACTCACACTTACAGTCACTTATATACTCCAACACTCACATATACTGCCTTTCACATATGCAGTTGCTCACCCATATACCACTGAGACATCCATACACTCACCGACACAGCCATACGCACACTCACTCAACCATACTGTCCCTCACAGATGCACTCATGAACCCATATACCGTGGGATTCACCCACTCATACATCCATGCAGGGAGTCACACAGCCCCTCACCCACCCACACAGACACTCAGGCACCCATACAGGTACTCAGACAACCAATCAATAACCCATATAGACACCCATGTACCTACTCAGCAACCCATGCAGCCAGTTACTCACTAACTGACAGACTGATACACACATTTACACAGATTAGTCACTCACCCATAGTCAGTCACGCACCCAAGAAATCATCCATACAGACACTCATACACCCACTCATTCTTCGAATACACCTTGGCGTATATATATGTATAAGATTCTCAAACTTTTGAGAAACACTGACACTCAGTGGATAATGTCATCAGTGATGTCATGAGTGATGTCACTGACCATGTCATGAGTGATGTAATATGTGACGTCATCAGCAGTGCATTGCGGGGGCGTGAGTTATAGTCAGCTCAGCTAACTATAACGGCTGAATTTCTCTGCTTTTGTATGAGTGAAATGTCAGCCTAACTATAACGTCCCTGAAACCTATGATTTTATCAGTGAATATATATATATATATTCACTGAAAAAACCATAGGTTTCAGGGACGTTATAGTTACAAATTAGCATTTAAAAAACCTTTGAAATTCACTGAAAAAACCATAGGTTTTAGGGACAGTTATAGTTAGTTGGACATTGCACTCGTACAAAACCCGTGAAATTCCCCCGTTATAGTTAGTCCAGCTAACTATAACTCGCGCCCCGCAATGCACTGCTGATGACGTCACATATTACATCACTCATGACATGGTCAGTGACATCACTGATGACATCACTGATGACATCTCAAATGACATCACTGATGACATCACTGATGACATCATCCAGTGACTGTGTGTTTCTGTAAAGTTTAAATATTTTTAATATATATAGGAAAAGACGTATTGAAGAATGAGTGGGTGTGTAAGTGTCTGTATGGATGATTTAGTAGGTGCGTGACTGACTGTATAAGTGAGTGATTTAACGTATCTTACTGAATGCATGGGTTAGTGACTAAACTGGGTGAATGTCTGTATCCGTCTGTCTGTTGCTGTGTAAGTGGCTGCATGTGTTTGAGAATAGCTACATGAGTGTCTATATGAGTTATTGAATGCTTGTGTGAGTATCTGTATGGGTGCCTGAGTGTTTGTGTGGGAGGGGTGTGTGCGACTCTGTGCATAGATGTGTGAGTGGGTGATTCACTGGGTGGATGGTTTCAAGAGTGCATCTGTGATAGACTGTATGGGTGGGTAAGTGTGTGTAAGAGTGTGTTAGTGAGTGAATGTATGTCCCAGTGGTACATGTGTGAGTAACTACATATGTGAAAGGCAGTATATATGTGTGTTGGAGTATATAAATAGCTATAAGCAAGAGTGACTGATTGTGATAGTGGCTGTATGGATGAGTGTGTGCTTGTATCAGTGATTGTATAAGAGCGTAAGAATGTGCTAGTATTTGTATGAGTAAGTGAGCTGGTGTGTGTATAACTGTATAGGTGAGTAAATGGTAGTGTGTTTAATTATTTGCATGACTGACTAGGTGTGTGAGTACCTCTATGGATGAGTGGCGGTGTTTGAGTGTCTATATAGGAGTATGAGTGCATATGATAGTCCTGTACTGAGTGACCGTAAATATGAGTGACTGTTCGGGTGAGTGAGTGGATGTGTGCGTAGACCTAAGAATCAGTGAGTGGGTATGTAGTTATTGGTGTTGGAGTGTCTATGGTTTTGCGAATGGCAGTCTGTACTTTAGAGTGGGTGTATCAAAGGTTATATTAGGGTGTGAGAAGATGCATGAAATTATCACATGGATGATGTCATCAGTGATGTCATCAGTGATGTCATTTGAGATGTCATCAGTGATGTCACTGACCATGTCATGAGTGATGTAATATGTGACGTCATCAGCAGTGCATTGCGGGCGCGAGTTATAGTTAGCTGGACTAACTATAACGGGGGAATTTCACGGGTTTTGTACGAGTGCAATGTCCAACTAACTATAACTGTCCCTAAAACCTATGGTTTTTTCAGTGAATTTCAAAGGTTTTTTAAATGCTAATTTGTAACTATAACGTCCCTGAAACCTATGGTTTTTTCAGTGAATTTCAAAGGTTTTTTAAATGCTAATTTGTAACTATAACATGTCTGAAACCTACGGTTTTTTCAGTGAATTTCAAAGGTTTTGTAAATGACAATTTTTAAATGTATTAATTGTTATATACATTTTTAAAATACTGATTTACTACATTTTTAGAAACAATTTTTTTTTACATATTTTATTATTTAAATTACATTGTAATTACATTATACATTACATTACAAAAAATACTTTCTCTTAATGAATTACTTTAGTTTAAATACTTTGCAGATAGGCAATAGACTTTTAAGTACAGTAGTTACAGTTGTTGCAATGGGCAACACATTTTCAAACACAATGCAACATTCAGCTCAATGTGAATTTCTAGTTAAATGCAATTAGTTACTTTATGGATTACTTTTCTAACCACAGGACTGGATCCTAGATTCAGTCCTTGGACATCTCCTGTAAACAGTTGAGTAAAAGTGTTTTGGTTACAGTCGTGATTTTTAAGGAATATTATTGTATTTTAAAAGTTGACACTTTGAAACTTTTTCTCATAGAATCACCAATGTTATCCTATGGAAGGAAATTCACTTAGCAGGTAAAAACTGTTATCGTTACTTTTTCTTACTCAGTGTTGGATCCTGGATCCAGCACTGGTGCATCTCCTGTAAACAGTTGAAAGAATGCGTTTAAGTCATACTGTCGATTTTTAAGGAATATTTGTAGTTTGTGAAAATCAACACTTTGAAACTTTTTTGCTGAAAACCAGTCAATGTTAGCCTATGAAGGAAATTCAAGTTACCGGTAAGTACGGTTAAAATTACTTTTGAGGATCAGTACTGGGCTGAAACATGCAGCACTGAGGTCTCTCCTGATAACAGGTGAGTAAATCGGAATTCGTATTTCGGCTGATTTTAGAGGAATATTTTAAAGTTCCAAAACTCCACACTTAGAAGAATTTCCAAGTGAAACCAGTCAATGTTAGCCTATGGAAGGAAATTCAAGTTACTGGTAAGTACGGTTAAAATTACTTTTCAGGACCAGTACTGGGCTGAAAGATGCAGCACTGAGGTCTCTCCTGATAACAGGTGAGTAAATCAGAATTCGGATTTCGGCTGATTTTAGAGGAATATTTGTATGTTTCAAAAATCAACACTTAGAAGAATTTCCAAGTGAAACCAGTCAATGTTAGCCTATGAAGGAAATTCAAGTTACCGGTAAGTACGGTTAAAATTACTTTTCAGGATCAGTACTGGGCTGAAAGATGCAGCACTGAGGTCTCTCCTGATAACAGGTGAGTAAATCGGAATTCGTATTTCGGCTGATTTTAGAGGAATATTTTAAAGTTCCAAAACTCCACACTTAGAAGAATTTCCAAGTGAAACCAGTCAATGTTAGCCTATGAAGGAAATTCAAGTTACCGGTAAGTATGGTTAAAATTACTTTTCAGGATCAGTACTGGGCTTAAAGATGCAGCACTGAGGTCTCTCCTGATAACAGGTGAGTAAATCGGAATTCGTATTTCGGCTGATTTTAGAGGAATATTTTAAAGTTCCAAAACTCCACACTTAGAAGAATTTCCAAGTGAAACCAGTCAATGTTAGCCTATGAAGGAAATTCAAGTTACCGGTAAGTACGGTTAAAATTACTTTTCAGGACCAGTACTGGGCTGAAAGATACAGCACTGAGGTCTCTCCTTATAACAGGTGAGTAAATCGGAATTCCTATTTCGGCTGATTTTAGAGGAATATTTGCACAATGGTGATGGGTGGGGGCGGGGCCTGAGGTGACATCTTTGCAAACGCGCCCCGTGGCGCGTTTTAAGTTGGGGGATTAAGTCCCCTTGAATCCTGAGGGTCCCTAGGGGCCAACTAGACCACCAGGAACCTCCAATATGCGCCAGGGGCTGCGTTGCAGAGACGTGTAGAGAGGCCACACCCCTTTTACACCTCTCTGCAACGCAGCTCTGTGGCGCATTCTGGATGTACCTGTTGGGCTAGTTGGCCCTCAGGGACCCTCAGGATTGAAGGGGATTTAATTCCCCATCTTAAAACGCGCCACGGGGCCTGTTTGCACACATGTCACCTGAAGCCCCGACCCCTCCCTTCACCACTGTGCAAACGCGCCCCGTGGCGCGTTTTAAGTTGGGGGATTAAGTCCCCTTGAATCCTGAGGGTCCCCGGAGTCCAACTAGCCCACCATATACTCCAAAAAGCGCCACAGAGCTGCGTTGCAGAGAGGTGTAAAAAGGGGCGTGGCCTCTGTACACCTCTCTGCAAGGCAGCTCCCTGGCGCATACTGGAGGTACCTGGTGGGCTAGTTGGCCCCCAGGGACCCCCAGTATTCAAGGGGATTCGTTTCCTCTGCAAACGCGCCAGGGGCGCGTTTGCAGAGTGGTGAAGGAAGGGGCGGGCCTGCGGGCCCGATCGTTTTTTTTTTTTTTTCTCCTGAAGGGGGCTGTGTGGCCCCCCTTCCTTTTTTCTTTTTTGGGCCCTGGGGACCCCATCCCCCAGGGCCTTACCCCTTTTTTTAAATTACCTTAAAAAAAAACGGGAAGGGGGCCGCGTGGCCCCCCTTCCCTGGGCCTGTATTGGCCCCGGGGACCCCATCCCCCGGGGCATGGCCTCTATATTTATTTTTTGGAGGGGGGCAGCGTGGCCCCCTCCTCTGGCCATTTTAAGGCCCCGGGGACCCCATCTCCCGGGGCCGGCCTTTCCATTTTTTTTTTTTTTTTAATTTTCTCTTTTTTGGGGAGGGGGCCGCGTGGCTCCCCTCCCGGGCCACTACTTGCCCCGGGGACCCCATCCCCCGGGGCTGGCCCTCTCCGTTGGGGACTGTGGGGGTCCCCAATCCCCCACAGTCCCGCCGGCTCCCCACGTCCCTTGGGAGCCGGCATTGCTGTCCCACATGGGGAGCAGCTGACATGCTGCTCCCCATGTGGAAAGCATCGCTTTGGATATTGGAAGAGAGAGCAGGTTTCCTGCTCTCTCTTCCAATATCCAAAGCAGTTTGCTATGGCAGGACGGGAGCCGCGAGGCTCCCGTCCTGCCATAGCAAACTACAGTGTCCCGGGGGTAGGCACCCCGGGACACTGCAGGAGCCGGCCCTGGGGGTGGTGGTCCCCAGGGCCATCAAGGGCTCCAGGAGGGGGCCGCGCGGCCCCCCTCCCATTCAGTACACAGCCCCGGGAGGTGGTGGTCCCCTGGGCTCTGGGGGTCCGTAACGGACCCCCATATTAAAATGTTTAGTGCCCCGGGGAGGTGGTGGTCTCGGGCGTGTGGGGGCTGGAGCCCCCCACACAGGTTTAATAATTATTAAAAAAAAGCCCCGGGAGGTGGTGGTCCCGGGGCTGCGGGAGGGCTCAGAGCCCTCCCGCACCATTTTTTAAAAAAGCCCCGGGGGTGGCGGTCCCCGGGCTTGGGGGCCCTTTGAGGCCCCCACACATTAAATTATCCCCCACCATGCCCCCGGGACTTGGGCCACCCGGGGCCAATTAACATCGAAGCGCGGAGACCGCGCTTCGATTTTTTTTTCGGCAGGATTCGCGCACCCTGAGCGCATCCTGCCGATTTAAAAAAAAATAATTTTTTTTTTGCCCAGGGGTCCTTGTGGGACCCCTGAGCAAACCTAGGGGTCAGGGTGTTTCTACCCTGCCCCCTTTGTGCGCTTTGCGCACTTGTTTCTGTCCCTCGGTTCTACCGAGGGATAAAATGGCTGCCAACATTTCCTGAATCGGAATGTTGACAGCCAGCTGACAGCCAATTAACATGCAGCTCGTGATCGGGAGGGTACGCGGACCCTACTCGGCCCTAGATATCACTAACTTTTTACTTTTCATTTTCTCAGCAACTACTGAACGGATTTACACCATTTAACAAAAGGGTTCTTTCTGAACCAAGAACTACCTCTTTGCCAAATTTGGTGTAATTCCGTTCAGCAGTTCGGGCTGTAGCCGTGTCTAAAGTTTCCTATGGGAAAATGCATGGGGAAAACGCGTTTTGGGACCCCCTTTTTCTCGGCCCCCGCTTGACGAATCCCCCTGAGACTTTCAAGGTAGGAGCGGACCGGAGCGCGCCACAAAGTTTGAAAATTTCGCGAAGATACGTCAACCGGCAAGAGAGTTATTTCAAATAGAATGTCGCGGATTTCCTATGGATAATAGGTTGTAACTATAACTATCTACTGGCGACCGCCAGTAGATAATATACATATATATATATATATGTATATATATATATATTCACTGAAAAACCATAGGTTTCAGACACGTTATAGTTACAAATTAGCATTTAAAAACCTTTGAAATTCACTGAAAAAACCATAGGTTTTAGGGACAGTTATAGTTACTTGGACATTGCACTCGTACAAAACCCGTGAAATTCCCCCGTTATAGTTAGTTCAGCTAACTATAACTCGCGCCCCGCAATGCACTGCTGATGACGTCACATATTACATCACTCATGACATGGTCAGTGACATCACTGATGACATCACTGATGACATCTCAAATGACATCACTGATGACATCATCCAGTGACTGTGTGTTTCTGTAAAGTTTAAATATTTTTAATATATATAGGAAAAGACGTATTGAAGAATGAGTGGGTGTGTAAGTGTCTGTATGGATGATTTAGTAGGTGCGTGACTGACTCTATAAGTGAGTGATTTAACGTATCTTACTGAATGCATGGGTTAGTGACTAAACTGGGTGAATGTCTGTATCCGTCTGTCTGTTGCTGTGTAAGTGGCTGCATGTGTTTGTGAATAGCTAAATGAGTGTCTATATGAGTTATTGAATGCTTGTCTGAGTATCTGTATGGGTGCCTGAGTGTTTGTGTGGGAGGGGTGTGTGCAACTCTGTGCATAGATGTGTGAGTGGGTGATTCACTGGGTGGATGGTTTCAAGAGTGCATCTGTGATAGACTGTATGGGTGGGTAAGTGTGTGTAAGAGTGTGTTAGTGAGTGAATGTATGTCCCAGTGGTACATGTGTGAGTAACTACATATGTGAAAGGCAGTATATATGTGTGTTGGAGTATATAAATAGCTATAAGCAAGAGTGAGTGATTGTGATAGTGGCTGTATGGATGAGTGTGTGCTTGTATCAGTGATTGTATAAGAGCGTAACAATGTGCTACTATTTGTATGAGTAAGTGAGCTGGTGTGTGTATAACTGTATAGGTGAGTAAATGGCAGTGTGTTTAATTATTTGCATGACTGACTAGGTGTCTGAGTATCTCTATGGATGAGTGGCGTTGTTTGAGTGTCTATATAGGAGTAAGAGTGCATATGATAGTCCTGTACTGAGTGAACGTAAGTATGAGTGACTGTACGGGTGAGTGAGTGGATGTGTGTGTGTAGACCTAAGAATCAGTGAGTGGGTATGTGGTTATTGGTGTTGGAGTGTCTATGGTTTTGCGAATGGCAGTCTGTAATTTAGAGTGGGTGTATCAAAGATTATATTAGGGTGTGAGGAGGTGCATCAGATTATCACGTGGATGATGTCATCAGTGATGTCATTTGAGATGTCATCAGTGATGTCATCAGTGATGTCACTGACCATGTCATGAGTGATGTAATATGTGACGTCATCAGCAGTGCATTGTGGGGCGCGAGTTATAGTTAGCTGAACTAACTATAACGGGGGAATTTCACGGGTTTTGTACGAGTGCAATGTCCAAGTAACTATAACTGTCCCTAAAACCTATGGTTTTTTCAGTGAATTTCAAAGGTTTTTTAAATGCTAATTTGTAACTATAACGTGTCTGAAACCTATGGTTTTTTCAGTGAATTTCAAAGGTTTTTTAAATGCTAATTTGTAACTATAACGTGTCTGAAACCTATGGTTTTTTCAGTGAATTTCAAAGGTTTTTTAAATGCTAATTTCTAACTATAACGTGCCTGATACCTACGGTTTTTTCAGTGAATTTCAAAGGTTTTGTAAATGAAAATTTTTAAATGTATTAATTGTTATATTAATTTTTTTCATACTGATTTACTACATTTTTAGAAACAATTTTTTTTACATATTTTATTTTTTAAATTACATTGTAATTACATTATACATTACATTACAAAAAATACTTTCTCAGAATGAATTACTTTAGTTTAAATACTTTGCACATAGGCAATAGACTTTTAAGTACAGTAGTTACAGTTGTTGCAATGGGCAACACATTTTCAAACACAATGCAACATTCAGCTCAATGTGAATTTCTAGTTAAATGCAATTAGTTACTTTATGGATTACTTTTCTAACCACAGGACTGGATCCTAGATTCAGTCCTGGTACATCTCCTGTAAACAGTTGAGTAAAAGCGTTTTGGTTACAGTCGTGATTTTTAAGGAATATTATTGTATTTTAAAAGTTGACACTTAGAAACTTTTTCTCATAGAATCACCAATGTTATCCTATGGAAGGAAATTCACTTAGCAGGTAAAAACTGTTATCATTACTTTTTCTTACTCAGTGTTGGATCCTGGATCCAGCACTGGTGCATCTCCTGTAAACAGTTGAAAGAATGCGTTTAAGTCATACAGGTGATTTTTAAGGAATATTTGTAGTTTGTAAAAATCACCACTTTGAAACTTTTTTGCTGAAAACCAGACAATGGATTCCTATGGAAGAAAATATAAGTTACTGGTAAGTACGGTTAAAATTACTTTTCAGGGTCAGTGCTGGGCTAAAAGATGCAGCACTGGATTCTCTCCTGATAACAGGTGAGTAAATTGGTATTCGTACTTTGGTTGATTTTAGAGGAATATTATAAAGTTCAAAAACTCCACACTTAGAAGAATTTCCAAGTGAAACCAGTCAATGTTAGCCTATGAAGGTAATTCAAGTTACCGGTAAGTACGGTTAAAATTACTTTTCAGGACCAGTACTGGGCTGAAAGATGCAGCACTGAGGTCTCTCCTGATAACAGGTGAGTAAATCAGAATTCGTATTTCGGCTGATTTTAGAGGAATATTTGTATGTTTCAAAAATCAACACTTAGAAACTTTTTCAGCAAAAGCAGGCAATGATATCCTATGGAAGGAAATTCAAGTTACTGGTAAGTACGGTTAAAATTACTTTTGAGGATCAGTACTGGGCTGAAAGATGCAGCACTGAGGTCTCTCCTGATAACAGGTGAGTAAATCAGAATTCGTATTTCGGCTGATTTTAGAGGAATATTTTAAAGTTCCAAAACTCCACACTTAGAAGAATTTCCAAGTGAAACCAGTCAATGTTAGCCTATGGAAGGAAATTCAAGTTACTGGTAAGTACGGTTAAAATTACTTTTCAGGACCAGTACTGGGCTGAAAGATACAGCACTGAGGTCTCTCCTTATAACAGGTGAGTAAATCGGAATTCGTATTTCGGCTGATTTTAGAGGAATATTTGTATGTTTCAAAAATCAACACTTAGAAGAATTTCCAAGTGAAACCAGTCAATGTTAGCCTATGAAGGAAATTCAAGTTACTGGTAAGTACGGTTAAAATTACTTTTCAGGATTAGTACTGGGCTGAAAGATGCAGCACTGAGGTCTCTCCTGATAACAGGTGAGTAAATCGGAATTCGTATTTCGGCTGATTTTAGAGGAATATTTTAAAGTTCCAAAACTCCACACTTAGAAGAATTTCCAAGTGAAACCAGTCAATGTTAGCCTATGGAAGGAAATTCAAGTTACTGGTAAGTATGGTTAAAATTACTTTTCAGGACCAGTACTGGGCTGAAAGATACAGCACTGAGGTCTCTCCTTATAACAGGTGAGTAAATCGGAATTCGTATTTCGGCTGATTTTAGAGGAATATTTGTATGTTTCAAAAATCAACACTTAGAAACTTTTTCAGCAAAAAGCAGGCAATGATATCCTATGGAAGGAAATTCAAGTTACTGGTAAGTACGGTTAAAATTACTTTTGAGGATCAGTACTGGGCTGAAAGATGCAGCACTGAGGTCTCTCCTGATAACAGGTGAGTAAATCGGAATTCGTATTTCGGCTGATTTTAGAGGAATATTTTAAAGTTCCAAAACTCCACACTTAGAAGAATTTCCAACTGAAACCAGTCAATGTTAGCCTATGAAGGAAATTCAAGTTACCGGTAAGTACGGTTAAAATTACTTTTCAGGACCAGTACTGGGCTGAAAGATGCAGCACTGAGGTCTCTCCTGATAACAGGTGAGTAAATCGGAATTCGTATTTCGGCTGATTTTAGAGGAATATTTTAAAGTTCCAAAACTCCACACTTAGAAGAATTTCCAAGTGAAACCAGTCAATGTTAGCCTATGGAAGGAAATTCAAGTTACTGGTAAGTACGGTTAAAATTACTTTTCAGGACCAGTACTGGGCTGAAAGATACAGCACTGAGGTCTCTCCTGATAACAGGTGAGTAAATCGGAATTCGTATTTCGGATGATTTTAGAAGAATATTTGCACAATGGTGAAGGGAGGGGGCGGGGACTGAGGTGACATCTGTGCAAACGCGCCCGTGGCGCGTTTTAAGTTGGGGGATTAAGTCCCTTGAATCCTGAGGGTCCCTAGGGGCCAACTAGACCACCAGGAACCTCCAATATGCGCCAGGGGCTGCGTTGCAGAGACGTGTAGAGAGGCCACACCCCTTTTTACACCTCTCTGCAACGCAGCTCTGTGGCGCTTTCTGGATGTACCTGTTGGGCTAGTTGGCCCCCAGGGACCCCTCAGGATTGAAGGGGATTTAATTCCCCATCTTAAAACGCGCCACGGGGCCTGTTTGCACACATGTCACCTGAAGCCCCGCCCCTCCCTTCACCACTGTGCAAACGCGCCCGTGGCGCGTTTTAAGTTGGGGATTAAGTCCCTTGAATCCTGAGGGTCCTCGGAGTCCAACTAGCCCACCATATACCTCCAAAGCGCCACAGAGCTGCGTTGCAGAGAGGTGTAAAAGGGGTGTGGCCTCTCTACACGCTCTCTGCAACGCAGCCCCTGGCGCATATTGGAGGTTCCTGGTGGGCTAGTTGGCCCCCTGGGACCCCCAGTATTCAAGGGGAATTGTTCTCCTCTGCAAACGCGCCAGGGGCGCGTTTACAGAGTGGTGAAGGAAGGGGCGGGGCCTGCGGGCCCGATCGTTTAAAAAAAAATAAAAATCTGTCCCTGAAGGGGGCTGTGTGGCCCCCTTCCTTTTTCCTGTTTTTGGGCCCTGGGGACCCCATCCTCCAGGGCCTTACCCCTTCTTTTTAATTTAATTTAAAAAAACGGGAAGGGGGCCGCGTGGCCCCCTTCCCTGGGCCTGTATTGGCCCCGGGGACCCCATCCCCCGGGGCATGGCCTTTTTTTGTTTTCTTGGGAGGGGGCTGCGTGGCCCCCTCCTCAGGCCATTTAAGGCCCCGGGGACCCCATCCCCCGGGCCGGCCTTTCCATTTTTTTTTCTTTTTTTTTTTCTTTTTTGGGGAGGGGGGCCGCGTGGCCCCCCTCCTGGGCTCACTACTTGCCCCGGGGACCCCATCCCCCGGGGCTGGCTCCTCTCCGTTGGGGACTGTGGGGGTCCCCAATCCCCCCACAGTCCCGCCCGGCTCCCCACGTCCCTTGGGAGCCGGCATTGCTGTTCCACATGGGGAGCAGCTGACATGCTGCTCCCCATGTGGAAAAGCGATCGGCTTTGATATTGGAAGAGAGAGCAGGTTTCCTGCTCTCTCTTCCAATATCCAAAGCAGTTTGCTATGGCAGGACGGGAGCCGCGAGGCTCCCGTCCTGCCATAGCAAACTACAGTGTCCCGGGGTAGGCACCCCGGGACACTGCAGGAGCCGGCCCTGGGGGTGGCGGTCCCCAGGGCCATCAAGGGCTCCAGGAGGGGGCCGCACGGCCCCCGTCCCTACATCAGCACAGCCCCGGGAGGTGGTGGTCCTCGGGGCTTCGGGGTCCAAACGGACCCCCATTTTAATTTGTTAGTGCCCCGGGAGGTGGCGGTCCCCGGGCGTGTGGGGGCTGGAGCCCCCACACAGGTTGTTTAATTTTTGTAAAAGACCCGGGAGGTGGTGGTCCTCGGGGCTGCGGGAGGGCTCAGAGCCCTCCCGCACCATTTTTAAAAGAAAGCCCCGGAGGGTGGCGGTCCCCGGGCTTGGGGGCCCTTGAGGCCCCCACACATTAAATTATCCCTCCACCATGCCCCCGGGACTTGGGCCACCCGGGGCCACTAACATCGAAGCGCGGGAGACCGCGCTTCGATTTGTTGCTTCGGCAGGATTCGCGCACCCTGAGCGCATCCTGCCGATTTTTTAAATTTTTTTTATTTTTTGCCCAGGGGTCCTTGTGGGACCCCTGAGCAACCTAGGGGTCAGGTGTTTCTACCCTGCCCCCTTTGTGCACTTTGCGCACTTGTTTCTGTCCCTCGGTTCTACCGAGGGATTAAAATGGCTGCCAACATTTCCTGAATCGAAATGTTGACAGCCAGCTGACAGCCAATTAACATGCAGCTCGTGGATCGGGACGGTGCGCGCAGGGTGCGCTCAGGGTGCGCGAATCCTCCGTGCCCATAGATATATATGTACTTTTACTTTTGATTTTCTCAGCAACTACTGAACGGATTTACACCATTTAACAAAAGGGTTCTTTCTGAACCAAGAACTACCTCTTTGCCAAATTTGGTGTAATTCCGTTCAGCAGTTCGGGCTGTAGCCGTGTCTAAAGTTTCCTATGGAAAAATGCATGGGGAAAATGCGTTTTGGGACCCCCCTTTTTCTCGGCCCCCGCTTGACGTATCACCCCGAGACTTTCAGGGTAGGAGCGGACCGGAGCGCCCCACGAAGTTTGAAAATTTCGCGAAGATACGTCAACCGGCAAGAGAGTTATTTCAAATAGAATGTCGCGGATTTCCTATGGATAATAGGTTGTAACTATAACTATCTACTGGCGACCGCCAGTAGATAATATATATATATATATATATATATATATATATATATAAATATATATATATTTTACCTACTGGCGGTCGCCAGTAGGTAGTTATAGTTAGGACCTAGTTTCCATAGGAAAAGCGTTTTTTGATTTTCCAATATCTTTGGCGCTGTTTGATGAATCTTCGCTAAATCTTCAAAACTAATGGGGCACTCCGGTCAGCTCCTGTCTTGAAAGTTTCAGGGTGATTCGTCAAGCAGGGGCCGAGAAAAAAGGGGGTCCCAAAAACGTGTTTTCTCCATGTTAATTTCCATAGGAAACTTTAGACAAAGTTACAGCCCGAACTGCTGAACGGAATTACACCAAATTTAGCAAAAAGGTAGCTCTTGGTTCAGAAAGTGTGCTTTTTTTAAAATGGTGTAAATCCATTTGGTTGTTCCTGAAAAATTCAAAAATAAAAAATATCGATATCTAGTGGCCGAGGAGGATTCGTGAACCCTCCCCAGCATGAGCTTCATTCTGATTGGCTGCCAACACTCCAAACCAAAATGTGTGCCAGCAATAATTGTGACTCAGCAAAACCGAGTCACAAGAAAATGGATGAAAAAAAGGATAAAAAAACAACAAAAGGGGGCAGGGTAGAAACACCCTGACCCCCTAGGCCTGCTCAGGGGGTCCCACAGGGACCCTCAGGGCCTCATAAAGCATTTTTGTTTTTTACAAAACAGCCAGATTTGCGCTGGGTGCGCGAATCCTGCCAATAAAATTTAAAAAACGGAAGTGCTGTCTCTCCCGCTCCTTTGTTTTAATGAGCCCCCGGGTGGGCCAGGTCCTGGGGGCAATATGCTAAATATATGCGAGGGCCACACGGGCCCCCACAGCCCCGGGGACCACCACCTCCCCGGGGCTTAATTAATTATGCATGGGGCACGTGGCCCCCTCCACAGCCCCGGAGATTCGCACCTCCCCGGGGCCTTTAATAAAATGCATGGGGGGGCTCCTGCCCCCACTCTGCCCCAGGGACTGCCACCTCCCCGCGGCATTCAGATATTGGGGGCCTCGCGGGCCCCCCCAAGCCCCAGGGAACACCACCTCCCCAGGCTATAAAAAATAGTAAGTGTGGGGGGGCTCAAGCCTCCCCACACTGCCCCGGGGACCACCACCTCCTCAGGCACTAATTATTTAAATACGGGGGTCCGTTGTGGACCCTCAGCCCCGGGACCACCACCTCCTTGGGGCTGTGCAAATGATGGGAGGGGGCCGCACACCCCCCCAGTATCCCTAGATGGCCCTGGGGACCGCCACCCCCCAGGGCCGGTTCCAGCAATGTCCTGAGTTGCCCACCCCCGGGACATTGCAGTTTGCAATGGCAGGGCCCTGTCATTGCAAACTCTGCTTTGCTTCGTGGAAGCGAAAGCAGGAAACCTGCTTTCGCTTCCATGAAGCAAAGCAGTATTGCTTTTGGACAAGGGGACCTGCATGTCAGTAGCTCCCCTTGTCCAAAAGCAATGCTGGCTCCCGCAGGAGGCGGGGAGGCGGCTGGGACCGTGGGGGCATTGGGGCTCCCCTGCGGGCCCCAACGTGAGGGCCGGCCCAGGGGATGGGGTCCCCGGGCCAAGAAGTGGGCCGGGAGGGGGGTCATGCGGCCCCTCTCCTTCTATTAATTATTTATTTTTTTAAGAAAAAATAAGGCGGACCGCGGGTGATGGGGTCCCCGGGGCCAAAATTGGCCACAGGAGGGGGGCCACGCAGCCCCCCTCCAAAAGTAATTTTTTAAAAAGCAGGGCAGGCCTCGGGGATGGGGTCCCTGAGGCCAAAAGAGGCTCAGGGAAGGGGGGCCACGTGGCCCCACTCCAGTCAAAAAAATAAACGAGGCCAGGCCCTGGGGGATGGGGTCCCCGAGGCCGAGAAAGGCCTGGGGAGGGAGGCAGCGCGCCACCTTCCCGTTTTTTTTTTTAAATAGGTCAGGCCCTGGAGGATGGGGTCTCCAGGGCCCACAAAATATTAAGAGGAGGGCCACACAGCCCCCCTTCTAATAAAAAAAAAAGCAGAAGCCGGCATCTCACCGGAGGCCTGCCCCCTCCCTGCACCACTACGCAAACGCACCTCCTGGCGCATTCTGGATTGGGGGATTAAGTCCCCTTGAATCCTAAGGGCCCTTAGGGGCCAACTAGCCCACCAGGTACCTCCAGTAAGCCCCACACAGTGGGATTACTGAGAGGTGGTCTGAGGCCATACCCCTTTTTACATCACTCTGCAAACACACCTCTTGGCGCACTGCTGGTGGGGCGATGAGGTCCTCTTGTGTCCTGAGGACCTCATGACTGAAGTGGACTTTATCCCCCGAGCAGCAGTGTGCCAGGCGGCGTGTTTTCAGAGTGGTGTAAAAAGGGGGTGTGGCCTTGGACCACTCTCAGCAGTCTAGCTGTGTGGAGCTTACTGGAGGTAACAGGAGGGCTAGTTGGTCCCCTGGGCTCCTCAGGAGGCAAGGGGACTTTATCCCCCAACCAAGAGCATGCCAGGAGGCGCGTTTGCAGAGTGGTGGACAAAGGGGGCGTGGCCTGTGTTCACCTCTCAGCAATCCCACTGTGTGGGGCTTACTGGAGGTAACAGGTAGGCTGGTTGGCCCCTAACCACCCCCAGCAGCGAAGGGGATTTTAATCCCCATTGAAGAGCGCACCAGGGAGCACGTTTGCAGACTGGTGGGCAAAGGGGGCATGGCCTGCTATGAGAACTTATCAATGCTGCTGTGTGGGACTTACTGGAGGTAATAGATGGGGTAGTTGGCCCCCAAGGTTGTCCTTGGAGGCCAACTACCCCTCCTGTTACCTCCAGTAAGTCCCACACAGTGGGATTG
This sequence comes from Calotriton arnoldi, assembly GCA_963921515.1. Lineage (NCBI taxonomy): Eukaryota > Metazoa > Chordata > Amphibia > Caudata > Salamandridae > Calotriton > Calotriton arnoldi. The sequence goes on along the minus strand of CAWUFW010018743.1, from coordinate 57,115 downwards.
CCAAGAGGTCTTTGTAGGCCATGCCCCCCTTTCTCCACCATTCTGCAAACGCACCTCCCGGCACACTACGGGTTGGGGGATGAAGTCCTCTTTTCTCCTGAGGGACTTTGGGGGCCAAGAAGCCCTCCTGGTAACTCCTGTAAGTCCTACGCAGTGGAATTCCTGAGCGGTGGTCAGAGGCCCAGCCCCCTCTCTCCACCTCTCTGCAAACGCGACTACTAGTTAAAGAAGCATTTGCAATGTAATAGGTTTCGCATTTGCGAGAGTTAGAGCAATTGGTGTTGTAAATGTAAAAGTGTTTTATTAATGTTACTTAGAGTGGAGTGTATGTAGGTTATGTGTAGTGGAATTATGTGGTATGTTGTGCAGTGAAATTATGTGGATAGAAAGTATGTGGTATTTAGTGTATAGGAATTATGTAGAGTGGGATTATGTGTTATGGAGAGTAATTGTGTGGTATGTTAGTCTGTGTTGTGGAGTGGTAACCTCAGGTTTAGTCTTCCTCATTTCCATAGAAGCTAAACTATAAACTCAATGGGACAAAAAAAAGAAGGAGCCACTGAGGAGCACTTCTGGACCTAGTCAGAGGTATGAGCAGGGCCACTGGAATTATGCAACTATTTGGCTGCACCGACTTTTGCACAGTTATACATTTTCCGCATTTGCCACATAATCCATCATCTGCTGCATAATCTGCAGATTTGAACAAAAAAAACCTTGTTTCTAGTTCAAACGGCTCAAACGTTACCAAAAATGCAGCAACAAGTGTTACAGCGTGGTGGAAGGCCCTTTGCAAACCTAGAATGGTCACCTGTTAGTTATTGCTAAAAGTGGGTATTAAATTGGTACTAATGGTGTGCAAACCACTCTTGCTTCTTTCTGTGCCTCTCTTGCTTCTTTCTGCATTTCTGTTGCTTCTTTCTGCACCTCTTCCTTTTCCTGCACTTCTTTTGCCTCTTTCTGCTCATCTCCTCCACTTTCGGCACCTCTCTTGCCTATTTCTGCACCTCTGTTGCCTCTTTCTGCACCTCACTTGCTTCTTTCTGTACCTCTCTTGCCTCTTTCTGCACCCTTCTTCCCTCTTTCTGCACCTCTCCGGACTGTTTCTGCACCTCTCTTGCCTCTTTCTGCTCTTCTATTGCCTCTTTCTGCACCTCTGTTGCTTCTTTCTGTACTTCTGTTGCCTCTTTCTGCATCCCTCTTGCCTCTTTCTGCACTTCTGTTGGTTCTTTTGCACTGCTCTTGCTTCTTTCTGTACCTCTCTTGCAAATTTCTGCACCTCTCTTGCCTCTATCTGCACCCCTGTTCCCTCTTTCTGCACCTCTTTTGCCTGTTTCTGCAACTTTCTTGCCTCTTTCTGCAGTTCTCTTGCCTTCCTCTGAACATCTGTTGCTTCTTTCTGCACCCCTTTTCCCTCTTTATGCACCTCTCTTGCTTCTTTCTGCACTTCTCTAGCTTCTTTCTGCACCTCTCTTGCTTCTTTCTGCACCCTTCTTCCCTTTTTTGCATCCCTCTTGCCTGTTTCTGCAATTCTCTTGCCAATTTCTGCACCTCTCTTGCCTCTTTCTGCACCTCACTTGCCTCTTTCTGCACTTCTCTTTCTTCTTTCTACACCTCTGTTGCTTCTTTCAGCAATTCTCTCGCCTCTTTCTGCACTTCTCTTCCTTGTTTCTGCACCCCTCTTGTGTCTTTCTGCACCTCTGTTGCCTCTTTCTGCACCTCACTTGCTTCTTTCTGCACCCCTCTTCCCTCTTTCTGCACCTCTCTTGCCTCTTTCTGCACCCCTGTTCTCTCTTTCTGCACCTTTCCTGCCTGTTTCTGCACCTCTCGCCTCTTTCTGTACTTCTGTTGCTTCTTTCTGCACTTCTCTTGCCTCTTTTTGCACTGTTCGTGCATCTTTTAGCACCTCTGTTGCTTCTTTCTCCACTTTTCTTGCCTCTTTCTGTACCCCTCTTGCCTCTTTCTGCACCTCTGTTGGTTGTTTCTGTACTTCTCTTGCTTCTTTCTGCACCTTTCTTGCTTCTTTTTGCACCCTTCTTCCCTTTTATGCATGCATCTTGCCTGTTTCTGCAGTTCTCTTGCCAATTTCTGCACCTCTCTTACCTCTTTCTGCACCTCACTTGCCTCTTTCTGCACTTCTCTTGCTTCTTTCTACACGTCTGTTGCTTCTTTCAGCAATTCTCTCGCCTCTTTCTGCACTTCTCTTCCTTATTTCTGCACCTCTCTTGCGTCTTTCTGCACCTCTGTTGCCTCTTTCTGCACCTCACTTTCTTCTTTCTGCACCCCTCTTCCCTCTTTCTGCACCTCTCCTGCCTCTTTCTGCACCCCTGTTCCCTTTCTGCACCTTTCCTGCCTGTTTCTGCACCTCTCTTGCCTCTTTCTGTACTTCTGTTGCTTCTTTCTGCACTTCTCTTGCCTCTTTCTGCACCGTTCGTGCCTCTTTCAGCACCTCTGTTGCTTCTTTCTGCACTTCTCTTCCTTCTTTCTACAACCCTCTTGCCTCTTTCTGTACCCCTCTTGCCTCTTAGTGCACCTCTCCTATCTCTTTCTGCACCCCTCTTGCCTCATTTTGCACCTCTGTTGGTTCTTTCTGCACTGCTCTTGCTTCTTTCTGCACCTCTTTTGCAAATTTCTGCATCCCTCATGCTTCTTTCTGCACCCCTCTTCCCTATTTCTCCACCTCTCTTGCTTCTTTTTGCACTTCTCTTGCTTCTTTCTGCACTGCTCTTGGTTCTTTCTACACCTCTCTTGCAAATGTATGTATCCCTCTTACCTCTTTCTGCACCCCTGTGACCTCTTTCTGTACCTTTCTTGCCTGTTTCTGCACCTCTCTTGCCTCTTTTGGCACCTTTATTGCTTCTTTCTGTACTTCTCTTGCCTCTTTCTGCACCCCTCTTGCCTCTTTCAGCACCTCTGTTGCTTCTTTCTGCACTTCTCTTGCTTCTTTTTGCACCCCTCTTGCCTCTTTCTGTACCCCTTTTGCCTCTTTGTGCACCTCTCCTGCCTCTTCCTGCACCTCTTCCCTTTTTCTGCAGTTCTCTTGCCTCTTTCTGCACCTCTTTTGCTTCTTTCTCCACTTTTCTTGCTTTTTCTGTACCCCTCTTGCCTCTTTCTGCACCTCTCTTGCTTCTTTCTGCACCTCTCTTGCCTCTTTCTGTACCTCGCTTGCTTCTTTCGACACCTCTGTTGCTTCTTTCAGCAATTCTCTTGCCACTTTCTGCCCCCCTCTTCCAACTTTCTGTACCTCTCTTGCCTCTATCTGCACCCCTGTTCCCTCTTTTTGCACCTCTTTTGCCTGTTGCGGCAACTTTCTTGCCTCTTTCTGCAGTTCTCTTGCCTCCCTCTGCACCTCTGTTGCTTCTTTCTGCACCCCTTTTCCCTCTTTCTGCACCTCTCTTGCTTCTTTCTGCACTTCTCTAGCTTCTTTCTGCACCTCTCTTGCTTCTGTCTGCACCCATCTTCCCTTTTTTGCATCCCTCTTACCAATTTCTGCACCTCTCTTGCCTCTTTCTGCACCTCGCTTGACTCTTTCTGCACTTCTCTTGCTTCTTTCTACACCTCTGTTGCTTCTTTCAGCAATTCTCTTGCCTCTTTCTGCACTTCTCTTCCTTGTTTCTGCACCTCTCTTGCGTCTTTCTGCACCTCTGTTGCCTCTTTCTGCACCCCCGTTCTCTCTTTCTGCACCTTTCCTGCCTGTTTCTGCACCTCTCTTGCCTCTTTCTGTACTTCTGTTGCTTCTTTCTGCACTTCTCTTGCCTCTTTTTGCACCGTTTGCGCCTCTTTCAGCACCTCTGTTGCATCTTTCTCCACTTTTCTTGCCTCTTTCTGTACCCCTCTTGCTTCTTTCTGCACCTCTGTTGGTTCTTTCTGCACTTCTCTTGCTTCTTTCTGCACCTTTCTTGCTTCTTTCTGCATCCTTCTTCCCTTTTATGCATCCATCTTGCCTGTTTCTACAGTTCTCTTGCCAATTTCTGTACCTCTCTTGCCTCTTTCTGTACCTCTCTTGCCTCTTTCTGCACTTCTCTTGCTTCTTTCTACACCTCTGTTGCTTCTTTCAGCAATTCTCTTGCCTCTTTCTGCACCCCTCTGTCCTTGTTTCTGCACCTCTCTTGCCTCTTTCTGCACCTCTCGTTGCCTCTTTCTGCACCTCTACTTGCTTCTTTCTGCACCTCTCTTCCCTCTTTCTGCACCTCTCTTGCCTCTTTCTGCACCCCTGTTGCCTCTTTCTGCACCTTTCCTGCCTGTTTCTGCACCTCTCTTGCCTCTTTCTGTACTCTCTGTTGCTTCTTTCTGCACTTCTCTTGCCTCTTTCTGCACTGCCTTCGTGCCTTCTTTCAGCACCTCTGTTGCTTCTTTCTGCACTTCTCTTGCCTTCTTTCTGCAACCCTCCTGCCTCTTTCTGTACCTCTCTTGCCTCTTTAGTGCACTTCTCCTATCTCTTTCTGCACCCCTCTTGCCTCTTTCTGCACCTCTGTTGGTTCTTTCTGCACTGCTTTTGCTTCTTTCTGCACCTCTTTTGAAAATGTCTGCATCCCTCATGCTTCTTTCTGTACCCCTCTTCCCTATTTCTCCACCTCTCTTGCCTCTTTTTGCACTTCTCTTGCTTCTTTCTGCACTGCTCTTGCTTCTTTCTGCACCTCTCTTGCAAATTTATGTATCCCTCTTACCTCTTTCTGCACCCCTGTGACCTCTTTCTGTACCTTTCTTGCCTGTTTTTGTACCTCTCTTGCCTGTTTTGGCACCTCTATTGCTTCTCTCTGCACTTCTCTTGCCTCTTTCTGCACCCCTCTTGCCTCTTTCAGCACCTCTGTTGCTTCTTTCTGCTCTTCTCTTGCTTCTTTTTGCACCCCTCTTGCTCTCTTTCTGTATCCCTTTTGCCTCTTTGTGCACTCTCTCCTGCCTCTTCCTGCACCTCTCTTGCCTTTTCTGCAGTTCTCTTACCTCTTTCTGCACCTCTTTTGCTTCTTTCTCCACTTTTCTTGCTTTTTTCTGTACCCCTCTTGCCTCTTTCTGCACCTCTGTTGGTTCTTTCTGCACTTCTCTTGCTTCTTTCTGCAACTCTCTTGCTTCTTTCTGCACCCTTCTTCCCTTTTTTACATCCCTCTTGCCTGTTTCTTCAGTTCTCTTGTCATTTTCTGCACCTCTCTTGCCTCTTTCTGTACCTCACTTGCATCTTTCGACACCTCTGTTGCTTCTTTCAGCAATTCTCTTGCCTCTTTCTGTGCTTCTCTTGCTTGTTTCTGTACCTCTCTTGCATCTTTCTGTACCCCTGTTGCCTCTTTCTGCACCTCACTTGCTTCTTTCTGCACCCCTATTCCCTCCTTCTGCACCTCCCCTGCCTGTTTCTGCACCCCTCTTCCCTCTTTCTGCATCTTTCCTGCCTGCTTCTGCACCTCTCTTGCCTCTTTCTGTACCTCTGTTGCTTCTTTCTGCACATCTCTTGCCTCTTTCTGCACCGTTTGCGCCTCTTTCAGCACCTCTGTTGCTTCTTTCTGCACTTCTCTTCCTTTTTTCTGCACCCCTCCTGCGTCTTAATGTACCCCTCTTGCCTCTTTGTGCACCTCTCCTACCTCTTTCTGCACCCCTCTTGCCTGTTTTTGCACCTCTGTTGGTTCTTTCTGCATCCCTTATGCTTCTTTCTGCACCCCTCTTCCCTATTTCTCCACCTCTCTTGCTTCTTTCTGCACTTCTCTTGGTTCTTTCTGTACTGCTCTTGGTTCTTTCTGCACCTCTCTTGCAAATGTATGTATCCCTCTTACCTCTTTCTGCACCCCTGTGACCTCTTTCTGTACCTTTCCTGCTTGTTTCTGCACCTCTCTTGCCTCTTTCGGTACCTCTGTTGCTTCTTTCTGTACTTCTCTTGCCTCTTTCTGCACCCCTCTTGCCTCTTTGTGCACCCCTTTTGCCTCTTTGTGCACCTCTCTTGCCTTTTTCTGCAGTTCTCTTGCCTCTTTCTCCACCTCTTTTGCTTCTTTCTCCACTTTTCTTGCCTCTTTCTGTACCCCTCTTGCCTCTTTCTGCACCTCTGTTTGTTCTTTCTGCACTGCTCTTGCTTCTTTCTGCACCTCTTTTGTAAATTTCTGCATCCCTCATGCCTCTTTCTGTACCCCTCTTCCCTATTTCTCCACCGTTCTTGCTTCTTTCTGCACTTCTCTTGCTTCTTTCTGCACTGCTCTTGGTTCCTTCTGCACCTCTCTTGCAAGTTTATTTATCCCTCTTACCTATTTCTGCACCCCTGTGACCTCCTTCCGTACCTTTTTTTTTACCTGTTTCTGCACCTCGCTTACCTCTTTTGGCACCTCTGTGGCTTCTTTCTGCACTTCTCTTGCCTCTTTCTGCACACCTCTTGCCTCTTTCAGCACCTCTGTTGCTTCTTTCTAAACTTCTCTTGCTTGTTTCTGCACCCCTCTTGCCTCTTTCTGTATCCCTTTTGCCTCTTTGTGCACCTCTCCTGCCTCATCCTGCACCTCTCTTGCCTTTTTCTGCAGGTCTCTTGCCTCTTTCTGCACCTCTTTTGCTTCTTTCTCCACTTTTCTTGCCTCTTCCTGTACCCCTGTTGCCTCTTTCAGCACCTCTGTTGCTTCTTTCTGTACTTCTCTTGCTTCTTTCTGCACCCCTCTTGCCTCTTTCTGCACCCCTTTTGCCTCTTTGTGCACCTCTCACCTTTTTCTGCAGTTCTCTTGCCTCTTTCTCCACCTCTTTTGCCTCTTTCTCCACTTTTCTTGCCTCTTTCTGTACCCCTCTTGCCTCTTTCTGCACCTCTGTTTGTTCTTTCTGTACTTCTCTTGCCTCTTTCTGCACCCCTCTTGCCTCTTTCTGCACCTCTTTTGCTTCTTTCTCCACTTTTCTTGCCTCTTCCTGTACCCCTCTTGCCTCTTTCAGCACCTCTGTTGCTTCTTTCTGCACTTCTCTTGCTTCTTTCTGCACCCCTCTTGCCTCTTTCTGCACCCCTTTTGCCTCTTTGTGCACCTCTCGCCTTTTTCTGCAGTGCTCTTGCCTCTTTCTCCACCTCTTTTGCTTCTTTCTCCAATTTTCTTGACTCTTTCTGTACCCTCTTGCCTCTTTCTGCACCTCTGTTTGTTCTTTCTGCACTGCTCTTGCTTCTTTCTGCACCTCTTTTGTAAATTTCTGCATCCCTCATGCCTCTTTCTGCACCCCTCTTCCCTATTTCTCCACCGTTCTTGCTTCTTTCTGCACTTCTCTTGCTTCTTTCTGCACTGCTCTTGGTTCCTTCTGCACCTCTCTTGCAAATTTATTTATCCCTCTTACCTCTTTCTGCACCCCTGTGACCTCCTTCCGTACCTTTTTTGCCTGTTTCTGCACCTCTCTTGCCTCTTTTGGCACCTCTGTTGCTTCTTTCTGCACTTCTCTTGCCTCTTTCTGCACACCTCTTGCCTCTTTCAGCACCTCTGTTGCTTCTTTCTAAACTTCTCTTGCTTGTTTCTGCACCCCTCTTGCCTCTTTCTGTATCCCTTTTGCCTCTTTGTGCACCTCTCCTGCCTCTTCCTGCCTGCCTGCCTTTTTATGCAGTTCTCTTCTCTCTTTCTGCACCTCTTTGCTTCATTCTCCACTTTTCTTGCCTCTTCCTGTACCCCTCTTGCCTCTTTCTCCACCTCTTTTGCTTCTTTCTCCACTTTTCTTGCCTCTTTCTGTACCCCTCTTGCCTCTTTCTGCACCTCTGTTTGTTCTTTCTGCACTGCTCTTGCTTCTTTCTGTACCTCTTGTAAATTTCTGCATCCCTCATGCCTCTTTCTGCACCCTCTTCCCTATTTCTCCACCGTTCTTGCTTCTTTCTGCACTTCTCTTGCTTCTTTCTGCACTGCTCTTGGTTCCTTCTGCACCTCTCTTGCAAATTTATTTATCCATCTTACCTCTTTCTGCACCCCTGTGACCTCCTTCCGTACCTTTTTTGCCTGTTTCTGCACCTCTCTTGCCTCTTTTGGCACCTCTGTTGCTTCTTTCTGCACTTCTCTTGCCTCTTTCTGCACACCTCTTGCCTCTTTCAGCACCTCTGTCGCTTCTTTCTAAACTTCTCTTGCTTGTTTCTGCACCCCTCTTGCCTCTTTCTGTATCCCTTTTGCCTCTTTGTGCACCTCTCCTGCTTCTTTCTCCACCTCTTTGCTTCTTTCTCCACTTTTCTTGCCTCTTCCTGTACCCCTCTTGCCTCTTTCTGCATCTCTGTTGGTTCTTTCTGCATTGCTCTTGCTTCTTTCTCTACCTCTGTTGCAAATTTCTGCATCCCTCTTGCCTCTTTCTGTACCCCTCTTCCTTCTTTCTGCACCTCTCTTGCCTCTGTCTGCACACCTGTTCCCTCTTTCTGCACCCTTTTGCATGTTTCTGCAACTCTCTTACCTCTTTCTGCAGTTCTCTTGCCTCTTTCTGCACCCTTTTGCCTGTTTCTGCACCCCTCTTGCCTCTTTCTGCACTTCTTTTGCTTCTTTATGCACTTCTCTCTCCTCTTTCTGCACTCCTCTTGCCTCTTTCTGCACCTCTGTTGCTTCTTTCTGCACTTCTTTTGCCTCTTTCTGCACCTGTCTTGCTTCTTTCTGCACCACTGTTGTCTCTTTCTGCACCCCTGTTGTCTCTTTCTGCACTCGTCTTCCCTCTTTCTGCCCTTCTCTTGCTTCTTTCTGCACCTCTCTTGCTTCTTTCTGCACCCTTCTTCCCTTTTTTACATCCCTCTTGCCTGTTTCTTCAGTTCTCTTGTCATTTTCTGCACCTCTCTTGCCTCTTTCTGTACCTCACTTGCATCTTTCGACACCTCTGTTGCTTCTTTCAGCAATTCTCTTGCCTCTTTCTGTGCTTCTCTTGCTTGTTTCTGTACCTCTCTTGCATCTTTCTGTACCCCTGTTGCCTCTTTCTGCACCTCACTTGCTTCTTTCTGCACCCCTATTCCCTCCTTCTGCACCTCCCCTGCCTGTTTCTGCACCCCTCTTCCCTCTTTCTGCATCTTTCCTGCCTGCTTCTGCACCTCTCTTGCCTCTTTCTGTACCTCTGTTGCTTCTTTCTGCACATCTCTTGCCTCTTTCTGCACCGTTCGCGCCTCTTTCAGCACCTCTGTTGCTTCTTTCTGCACTTCTCTTCCTTTTTTCTGCACCCCTCCTGTGTCTTAATGTACCCCTCTTGCCTCTTTGTGCACCTCTCCTACCTCTTTCTGCACCCCTCTTGCCTGTTTTTGCACCTCTGTTGGTTCTTTCTGCATCCCTTATGCTTCTTTCTGCACCCCTCTTCCCTATTTCTCCACCTCTCTTGCTTCTTTCTGCACTTCTCTTGCTTCTTTCTGCACTGCTCTTGGTTCCTTCTGCACCTCTCTTGCAAATTTATTTATCCCTCTTACCTCTTTCTGCACCCCTGTGACCTCCTTCCGTACCTTTTTTGCCTGTTTCTGCACCTCTCTTTGCCTCTTTTGGCACCTCTGTGGCTTCTTTCTGCACTTCTCTTGCCTCTTTCTGCACACCTCTTGCCTCTTTCAGCACCTCTGTTGCTTCTTTCTAAACTTCTCTTGCTTGTTTCTGCACCCCTCTTGCCTCTTTCTGTATCCCTTTTGCCTCTTTGTGCACCTCTCCTGCCTCTATCCTGCACCTGCTCTTGCCTATTTATGCAGTTCTCTTGCTCTCTTTCTGCACCTCTTTTGCTTCATTCTCCACTTTTCTTGCCTCTTCCTGTACCTCTCTTGCCTCTTTCTCCACCTCTTTTGCTTCTTTCTCCACTTTTCTTGCCTCTTTCTGTACCCCTCTTGCCTCTTTCTGCACCTCTGTTTGTTCTTTCTGCACTGCTCTTGCTTCTTTCTGTACCTCTTTGTAAATTTCTGCATCCCTCATGCCTCTTTCTGCACCCCTCTTCCCTATTTCTCCACCGTTCTTGCTTCTTTCTGCACTTCTCTTGCTTCTTTCTGCACTGCTCTTGGTTCCTTCTGCACCTCTCTTGCAAATTTATTTATCCCTCTTACCTCTTTCTGCACCCCTGTGACCTCCTTCTGTACCTTTTTTGCCTGTTTCTGCACCTCTCTTGCCTCTTTTGGCACCTCTGTTGCTTCTTTCTGCACTTCTCTTGCCTCTTTCTGCACACCTCTTGCCTCTTTAAGCACCTCTGTTGCTTCTTTCTAAACTTCTCTTGCTTGTTTCTGCACCCCTCTTGCCTCTTTCTGTATCCCTTTTGCCTCTTTGTGCACCTCTCCTGCTTCTTTCTCCACCTCTTTTGCTTCTTTCTCCACTTTTCTTGCCTCTTCCTGTACCCCTCTTGCCTCTTTCTGCATCTCTGTTGGTTCTTTCTGCATTGCTCTTGCTTCTTTCTCTACCTCTGTTGCAAATTTCTGCATCCCTCTTGCCTCTTTCTGTACCCCTCTTCCCTCTTTCTGCACCTCTCTTGCCTCTGTCTGCACACCTGTTCCCTCTTTCTGCACCCCTTTTGCCTGTTTCTGCAACTCTCTTACCTCTTTCTGCAGTTCTCTTGCCTCTTTCTGCACCCCTTTGCCTGTTTCTGCACCCCTCTTGCCTCTTTCTGCACTTCTTTTGCTTCTTTATGCACTTCTCTCTCCTCTTTCTGCACTCCTCTTGCCTCTTTCTGCACCTCTGTTGCTTCTTTCTGCACTTCTTTGCCTCTTTCTGCACCTGTCTTGCTTCTTTCTGCACCACTGTTGTCTCTTTCTGCACCCCTGTTGTCTCTTTCTGCACTTGTCTTCCCTCTTTCTGCCCTTCTCTTGCTTCTTTCTGCACCTCTCTTGCTTCTTTCTGCACCCTTCTTCCCTTTTTACATCCCTCTTGCCTGTTTCTTCAGTTCTCTTGTCATTTTCTGCACCTCTCTTGCCTCTTTCTGTACCTCACTTGCATCTTTCGACACCTCTGTTGCTTCTTTCAGCAATTCTCTTGCCTCTTTCTGTGCTTCTCTTGCTTGTTTCTGTACCTCTCTTGCATCTTTCTGTACCCCTGTTGCCTCTTTCTGCACCTCACTTGCTTCTTTCTGCACCCCTATTCCCTCCTTCTGCACCTCCCCTGCCTGTTTCTGCACCCCTCTTCCCTCTTTCTGCATCTTTCCTGCCTGCTTCTGCACCTCTCTTGCCTCTTTCTGTACCTCTGTTGCTTCTTTCTGCACATCTCTTGCCTCTTTCTGCACTGTTCGTGCCTCTTTCAGCACCTCTGTTGCTTCTTTCTGCACTTCTCTTCCTTTTTCTGCACCCCTCCTGTGTCTTAATGTACCCCTCTTGCCTCTTTGTGCACCTCTCCTACCTCTTTCTGCACCCCTCTTGCCTGTTTTTGCACCTCTGTTGGTTCTTTCTGCATCCCTTATGCTTCTTTCTGCACCCCTCTTCCCTATTTCTCCACCTCTCTTGCTTCTTTCTGCACTTCTCTTGGTTCTTTCTGTACTGCTCTTGGTTCTTTCTGCACCTCTGTTGCAAATGTATGTATCCCTCTTACCTCTTTCTGCACCCCTGTGACCTCTTTCTGTACCTTTCCTGCTTGTTTATGCACCTCTCTTGCCTCTTTCGGTACCTCTGTTGCTTCTTTCTGTACTTCTCTTGCCTCTTTCTGCACCCCTCTTGCCTCTTTGTGCACCCCTTTTGCCTCTTTGTGCACCTCTCTTGCCTTTTTCTGCAGTTCCCTTGCCTCTTTCTCCACCTCTTTTGCTTCTTTCTCCACTTTTTTTGCCTCTTTCTGTACCCCTCTTGCCTCTTTCTGCACCTCTGTTTGTTCTTTCTGCACTGCTCTTGCTTCTTTCTGCACCTCTTTTGTAAATTTCTGCATCCCTCATGCCTCTTTCTGCACCCCTCTTCCCTATTTCTCCACCGTTCTTGCTTCTTTCTGCACTTCTCTTGCTTCTTTCTGCACTGCTCTTGGTTCCTTCTGCACCTCTCTTGCAAATTTATTTATCCCTCTTACCTATTTCTGCACCCCTGTGACCTCCTTCCGTACCTTTTTTTACCTGTTTCTGCACCTCTCTTGCCTCTTTTGGCACCTCTGTGGCTTCTTTCTGCACTTCTCTTGCCTCTTTCTGCACACCTCTTGCCTCTTTCAGCACCTCTGTTGCTTCTTTCTAAACTTCTCTTGCTTGTTTCTGCACCCCTCTTGCCTCTTTCTGTATCCCTTTTGCCTCTTTGTGCACCTCTCCTGCCTCATCCTGCACCTCTCTTGCCTATTTATGCAGTTCTCTTGCCTCTTTCTGCACCTCTTTTGCTTCATTCTCCACTTTTCTTGCCTCTTCCTGTACCCCTCTTGCCTCTTTCTCCACCTCTTTTGCTTCTTTCTCCACTTTTCTTGCCTCTTTCTGTACCCCTCTTGCCTCTTTCTGCACCTCTGTTTGTTCTTTCTGCACTGCTCTTGCTTCTTTCTGTACCTCTTGTAAATTTATGCATCCCTCATGCCTCTTTCTGCACCCCTCTTCCCTATTTCTCCACCGTTCTTGCCTCTTTCTGCACCTCTGTTTGTTCTTTCTGCACTGCTCTTGCTTCTTTCTGCACCTCTTTGTAAATTTCTGCATCCCTCATGCCTCTTTCTGCACCCCTCTTCCCTATTTCTCCACCGTTCTTGCTTCTTTCTGCACTTCTCTTGCTTCTTTCTGCACTGCTCTTGGTTCCTTCTGCACCTCTCTTGCAAATTTATTTATCCCTCTTACCTCTTTCTGCACCCCTGTGACCTCCTTCTGTACCTTTTTTGCCTGTTTCTGCACCTCTCTTGCCTCTTTTGGCACCTCTGTTGCTTCTTTCTGCACTTCTCTTGCCTCTTTCTGCACACCTCTTGCCTCTTTAAGCACCTCTGTTGCTTCTTTCTAAACTTCTCTTGCTTGTTTCTGCACCCCTCTTGCCTCTTTCTGTATCCCTTTTGCCTCTTTGTGCACCTCTCCTGCCTCTTCCTGCCTGCCTGCCTTTTTGTGCAGTTCTCTTCTCTCTTTCTGCACCTCTTTTGCTTCATTCTCCACTTTTCTTGCCTCTTCCTGTACCCCTCTTGCCTCTTTCTCCACCTCTTTTGCTTCTTTCTCCACTTTTCTTGCCTCTTTCTGTACCCCTCTTGCCTCTTTCTGCACCTCTGTTTGTTCTTTCTGCACTGCTCTTGCTTCTTTCTGTACCTCTTGTAAATTTCTGCATCCCTCATGCCTCTTTCTGCACCCCTCTTCCCTATTTCTCCACCGTTCTTGCTTCTTTCTGCACTTCTCTTGCTTCTTTCTGCACTGCTCTTGGTTCCTTCTGCACCTCTCTTGCAAATTTATTTATCCATCTTACCTCTTTCTGCACCCCTGTGACCTCCTTCCGTACCTTTTTTGCCTGTTTCTGCACCTCTCTTGCCTCTTTTGGCACCTCTGTTGCTTCTTTCTGCACTTCTCTTGCCTCTTTCTGCACACCTCTTGCCTCTTTCAGCACCTCTGTCGCTTCTTTCTAAACTTCTCTTGCTTGTTTCTGCACCCCTCTTGCCTCTTTCTGTATCCCTTTTGCCTCTTTGTGCACCTCTCCTGCTTCTTTCTCCACCTCTTTTGCTTCTTTCTCCACTTTTCTTGCCTCTTCCTGTACCCCTCTTGCCTCTTTCTGCATCTCTGTTGGTTCTTTCTGCATTGCTCTTGCTTCTTTCTCTACCTCTGTTGCAAATTTCTGCATCCCTCTTGCCTCTTTCTGTACCCCTCTTCCCTCTTTCTGCACCTCTCTTGCCTCTGTCTGCACACCTGTTCCCTCTTTCTGCACCCCTTTTGCATGTTTCTGCAACTCTCTTACCTCTTTCTGCAGTTCTCTTGCCTCTTTCTGCACCCCTTTTGCCTGTTTCTGCACCCCCTCTTGCCTCTTTCTGCACTTCTTTTGCTTCTTTATGCACTTCTCTCTCCTCTTTCTGCACTCCTCTTGCCTCTTTCTGCACCTCTGTTGCTTCTTTCTGCACTTCTTTTGCCTCTTTCTGCACCTGTCTTGCTTCTTTCTGCACCACTGTTGTCTCTTTCTGCACCCCTGTTGTCTCTTTCTGCACTGCGTCTTCCCTCTTTCTGCCCTTCTCTTGCTTCTTTCTGCACCTCTCTTGCTTCTTTCTGCACCCTTCTTCCCTTTTTACATCCCTCTTGCCTGTTTCTTCAGTTCTCTTGTCATTTTCTGCACCTCTCTTGCCTCTTTCTGTACCTCACTTGCATCTTTCGACACCTCTGTTGCTTCTTTCAGCAATTCTCTTGCCTCTTTCTGTGCTTCTCTTGCTTGTTTCTGTACCTCTCTTGCATCTTTCTGTACCCCTGTTGCCTCTTTCTGCACCTCACTTGCTTCTTTCTGCACCCCTATTCCCTCCTTCTGCACCTCCCCTGCCTGTTTCTGCACCCCTCTTCCCTCTTTCTGCATCTTTCCTGCCTGCTTCTGCACCTCTCTTGCCTCTTTCTGTACCTCTGTTGCTTCTTTCTGCACATCTCTTGCCTCTTTCTGCACCGTTCGCGCCTCTTTCAGCACCTCTGTTGCTTCTTTCTGCACTTCTCTTCCTTTTTTCTGCACCCCTCCTGTGTCTTAATGTACCCCTCTTGCCTCTTTGTGCACCTCTCCTACCTCTTTCTGCACCCCTCTTGCCTGTTTTTGCACCTCTGTTGGTTCTTTCTGCATCCCTTATGCTTCTTTCTGCACCCTCTTCCCTATTTCTCCACCTCTCTTGCTTCTTTCTGCACTTCTCTTGGTTCTTTCTGTACTGCTCTTGGTTCTTTCTGCACCTCTGTTGCAAATGTATGTATCCCTCTTACCTCTTTCTGCACCCCTGTGACCTCTTTCTGTACCTTTCCTGCTTGTTTCTGCACCTCTCTTGCCTCTTTCGGTACCTCTGTTGCTTCTTTCTGTACTTCTCTTGCCTCTTTCTGCACCCCTCTTGCCTCTTTGTGCACCCCTTTTGCCTCTTTGTGCACCTCTCTTGCCTTTTTCTGCAGTTCCCTTGCCTCTTTCTCCACCTCTTTTGCTTCTTTCTCCACTTTTTTTGCCTCTTTCTGTACCCCTCTTGCCTCTTTCTGCACCTCTGTTTGTTCTTTCTGCACTGCTCTTGCTTCTTTCTGCACCTCTTTTGTAAATTTCTGCATCCCTCATGCCTCTTTCTGCACCCCTCTTCCCTATTTCTCCACCGTTCTTGCTTCTTTCTGCACTTCTCTTGCTTCTTTCTGCACTGCTCTTGGTTCCTTCTGCACCTCTCTTGCAAATTTATTTATCCCTCTTACCTATTTCTGCACCCCTGTGACCTCCTTCCGTACCTTTTTTACCTGTTTCTGCACCTCTCTTGCCTCTTTTGGCACCTCTGTGGCTTCTTTCTGCACTTCTCTTGCCTCTTTCTGCACACCTCTTGCCTCTTTCAGCACCTCTGTTGCTTCGTTCTAAACTTCTCTTGCTTGTTTCTGCACCCTCTTGCCTCTTTCTGTATCCCTTTTGCCTCTTTGTGCACCTCTCCTGCCTCATCCTGCACCTCTCTTGCCTATTTATGCAGTTCTCTTGCCTCTTTCTGCACCTCTTTTGCTTCATTCTCCACTTTTCTTGCCTCTTCCTGTACCCCTCTTGCCTCTTTCTCCACCTCTTTTGCTTCTTTCTCCACTTTTCTTGCCTCTTTCTGTACCCCTCTTGCCTCTTTCTGCACCTCTGTTTGTTCTTTCTGCACTGCTCTTGCTTCTTTCTGTACCTCTTGTAAATTTATGCATCCCTCATGCCTCTTTCTGCACCCCTCTTCCCTATTTCTCCACCGTTCTTGCCTCTTTCTGCACCTCTGTTTGTTCTTTCTGCACTGCTCTTGCTTCTTTCTGCACCTCTTTTGTAAATTTCTGCATCCCTCATGCCTCTTTCTGCACCCCTCTTCCCTATTTCTCCACCGTTCTTGCTTCTTTCTGCACTTCTCTTGCTTCTTTCTGCACTGCTCTTGGTTCCTTCTGCACCTCTCTTGCAAATTTATTTATCCCTCTTACCTCTTTCTGCACCCCTGTGACCTCCTTCTGTACCTTTTTTGCCTGTTTCTGCACCTCTCTTGCCTCTTTTGGCACCTCTGTTGCTTCTTTCTGCACTTCTCTTGCCTCTTTCTGCACACCTCTTGCCTCTTTAAGCACCTCTGTTGCTTCTTTCTAAACTTCTCTTGCTTGTTTCTGCACCCCTCTTGCCTCTTTCTGTATCCCTTTTGCCTCTTTGTGCACCTCTCCTGCCTCTTCCTGCACCTCTCTTGTCTATTTATGCAGTTCTCTTGCCTCTTTCTGCACCTCTTTTGCTTCATTCTCCACTTTTCTTGCCTCTTCCTGTACCCCTCTTGCCTCTTTCTCCACCTCTTTGGCTTCTTTCTCCACTTTTCTTGCCTCTTTCTGTACCCCTCTTGCCTCTTTCTGCACCTCTGTTTGTTCTTTCTGCACTGCTCTTGCTTCTTTCTGTACCTCTTTGTAAATTTCTGCATCCCTCATGCCTCTTTCTTCACCCCTCTTCCCTATTTCTCCACCGCTCTTGCTTCTTTCTGCACTTCTCTTGCTTCTTTCTGCACTGCTCTTGGTTCCTTCTGCACCTCTCTTGCAAATTTATTTATCCTCTTACCTCTTTCTGCACCCCTGTGACCTCCTTCCGTACCTTTTTGCCTGTTTCTGCACCTCTCTTGCCTCTTTTGGCACCTCTGTTGCTTCTTTCTGCACTTCTCTTGCCTCTTTCTGCACACCTCTTGCCTCTTTCAGCACCTCTGTCGCTTCTTTCTAAACTTCTCTTGCTTGTTTCTGCACCTCTCTTGCCTCTTTCTGTATCCCTTTGCCTCTTTGTGCACCTCTCCTGCTTCTTTCTCCACCTCTTTTGCTTCTTTCTCCACTTTTCTTGCCTCTTCCTGTACCCCTCTT
This sequence comes from Calotriton arnoldi, assembly GCA_963921515.1. Classification (NCBI taxonomy): domain Eukaryota; kingdom Metazoa; phylum Chordata; class Amphibia; order Caudata; family Salamandridae; genus Calotriton; species Calotriton arnoldi. The sequence continues at coordinate 40,342 of CAWUFW010018743.1, read as the reverse complement.
GCCTCTTTCTGCATCTCTGTTGGTTCTTTCTGCATTGCTCTTGCTTCTTTCTCTACCTCTGTTGCAAATTTCTGCATCCCTCTTGCCTCTTTCTGTACCTCTCTTCCCTCTTTCTGCACCTCTCTTGCCTCTGTCTGCACACTCTGTTCCTCTTTCTGCACCCCTTTTGCCTGTTTCTGCAACTCTCTTACCTCTTTCTGCAGTTCTCTTGCCTCTTTCTGCACCCCCTCTTGCCTCTTTCTGCACTTCTTTTGCTTCTTTATGCACTTCTCTCTCCTCTTTCTGCACTCCTCTTGCCTCTTTCTGCACCTCTGTTGCTTCTTTCTGCACTTCTTTTGCCTCTTTCTGCACTTGTCTTGCTTCTTTCTGCACCACTGTTGTCTCTTTCTGCACCCCTGTTGTCTCTTTCTGCACTCATCTTCCCTCTTTCTGCCCTTCTCTTGCTTCTTTCTGCACCTCTCTTGCTTCTTTCTGCACCCTTCTTCCCGTTTTTGCATCCCTCTTGCCTCTTTCTGCAGTTCTCTTTCCATTTTCTGCACCTCGCTTGCTTCTTTCTGCACCTCACTTGCCTCTTTCTGCACTTCTCCTGCTTCTTTCTACACCTCTGTTGCTTCTTTCAGCAATTCTCTTGCCTCTTTCTGCACTTCTCTTGCTTGCTTCTGCACCTCTCTTGTGTCTTTCTGCATCTCTGTTGCCCCTTTCTGCACCTCACTTTCTTCTTTCTGCACTCCTCTTGCCTCTTTCTGCACCCCTCTTCCCTCTTTCTGCAACTCTCTTGCCTCTTTCTGCACCCCTGTTCCCTCTTTCAGCACCTTTCCTGCCTGTTTCTGCACCTCTCTTGCCTCTTTCTATACCTCTGTTGCTTCTTTCTGCAGTTCTCTTTTTCTTTCTGCACCCTTCGCGCCTCTTTCAGCACCTCTGTTGCTTCTTTCTGCACCCCTCCTGCCTCTTTCTGTACCTTTCTTGCCTCTTTGTGCACCTCTCCTACCTCTTTCTGCACCCTTCTTGCCTCTTTTTGCACCTCTGTTGGTTCTTTCTGCACTGCTCTTGCTTCTTTCTGCACCTCTTTTATAAATTTCTGCATCCCTCATACGTCTTTCTGCACCCCTCTTCCCTATTTCTCCACCTCTCTTGCTTCTTTCTGCACATCTCTTGCTTCTTTCTGCACTGTTCTTGGTTCTTTCTGCACCTCTCACAAATTTCTGTATCCCTCCTACCTCTTTCTGCACCCCTGTTCCCTCTTTCTGCACATTTCTTGCCTGTTTCTGCACCTCTCTTGCCTCTTTCGGCACCTCTGTTGCTTCTTTCTGCACTTCTCTTGCCTCTTTCTGCACCCCTCTTGCCTCTTTCAGCACCTCTGTTGCTTTTTTCTGCACTTCTCTTGTGTCTTTCTGCACCCCTCTTGCCTCTTTCTGTACCCCTTTTGCCTCTTTGTGCACCTCTCCTGCCTTTCTTCACCTCTCTTGCCTTTTTCTGCAGTTCTCTTGCCTCTTTCTGCACCTCTTTTGCTTCTGTCTGCACTTTTCTTGCCTCTTTCCGTACCCCTCTTGCCTCTTTCTGCACCGCCGTTGCTTCTTTGTGCACTTCTCTTGCTTTTTTCTGCCTTTCTCTTGCTTTTTTCTGCACCCCTCTTGCCTCTTTCTGCACATCTGTTGCTTCTTTCTGCACTTCTCTAGCTTCTACCTTTTTGTACACAAATTTACAGAGTATGCTGTTTGAAACACAGGTATTCAAGTATTTGTATGTTTATTTTTATGTAACGTGTCACTAGGTAAAAGCAGAGACACAGGCATGCATACCTTCACAAACTTGGTCAGACTTACAACAGTGATATGCTTAGGATTGCTGTTTTATATTTGGTAGGCCTAACATTCTGAGCAGTCGATGAATATTGAACCTTCAAGAGAAAAGTGAGGTTTAACCCTTTCGCTGCTAGGCCTTTTCCCCCCCTGTGCTAAGCCCTTTTTTGGCTATTTGGGGTAGTTCGCGCTTAGGCCCCTGTAACTTTTTGACCACATAAGGTATCCACACCAAATTTGCGTCCTTTTCTTACAACATCATAGGGATTCTAAAGGTACCCAGGGTTTGTGGATTTCCATGGAGGGGACCCAGAAATTAGCCAAAATACAGCTAAATTTGTTTTTTTGGGGAAAAAAGTGCTGCAAATAAAAGCGTCTGGGTTTTTCCCTGCAAATGGTATCAAAAAAGGGTTTGTGGGGCTGAAATCACCATTTTCCCAGCTTTTAGGGAATGACAAACATTTGTCAGAAAACCAAGATTGTGTACACAGTTTTGGCATTTTTCTGGGACATAGCCTATTTTTGCTATTTTTTGTGCTTTCAACCTCCTTCGAGTTAATGGTAGAAATGGGTATGAAAGCAATAATAGATCCTGGAAAGCTATACATTTTGGTAAAGTAGACAGAATTCTGAATTCAGCAAGGGGTCATTTGTGTAGATCCTTCAAGGTTTCTTTATAGAAACTAACAGTTAAATATAGGAAAAATTGAAAATTAGTTGAAAAAAAAGCCTTTTGTGTCAACGTTTTCACATGTAACTTCTTCTAATTATGACAGCTCTTTGAAAGCAATATACCGTTACATCAGCGGGACCTTACTGGTTGTGGGGATATATAGGACTTGAAGGTTCACCAAGAACCCGATGAACCCAGAGCCACAAACTGAGCAGCAACTTGCAATGGTTTTTTATTATGTACCGGGTATATAGCAATTATTCTGGGAAAATGTATACATGGAAAAATCGGTATGAAAGACACCTATGTATTTCTGAAATGGGAACAAAATATGGAGTTTAGAAACAGTAGATTTCTGCACATTTCGAAATTGGGAATACTCATACTAGCATGAGAATTATCGGTCATTTTTCAAAATGACTTCTTTTTACACATTGTCTTTCATTTGGAAGGCAGAAATGCATTGAAAGTCAATAGGTAATAACAGTTGCTTTACAAATCTGAATTACCCTAAGTCTCACGATAAAAATGGTACCTCACTTGTGTGGGTAGGCATAGTGCCCACGACAGTAAACGGCTCAAAACGCAACGTGAACACACCACATTTTCACAATGAAAAATTTCCCTTTTTTTGCAAAGTGCCTAGCTGTTGTTTTTGAACCTTAGCTCTGCCGGCACGTAGGGAAACCTAGCAAACCTATACATTTTTGAAAACTAGACGCCCAGGGGAATCCAGGATGGGGTGACTTGATTGGCTCTCACCAGGTTCTGTTACCCAGAATCCCTTGCAAACCTAAATAAATGTAAAAAAACCCACATTTTACTCACATTTCTGTGGTGGAATGTTCTGGAATCTGCGTGGATCCACACATTTCCACCCACTCCGCGTTCCCCAAAGTCTTCCGAGAAAAATGGTACCTCACTTGCGTGGGTAGGCCTAGTGCCCGCGACAGGAAACGGCGCAAAGCGCAACGTGGACACACCATAATTTCACAGTGAAAATGACCCTTTTTTGGCAAAGTGCCTAGCTGTAGTTTTTGAACCCTAGCTCTGCCGGCACCTAGGAAACCTAGCAAACCTATACATTTTTGAAAACTAGACACCCAGGGAATCCAGGATGGGGTGACTTGACTGGCTCCCACCAGGTTCTGTTACCCAGAATCCCTTGCAAACCTAAACAATTGCCAAAAAAAACACATTTTCCTCACATTTCCGTGGTGGAAAGTTCTGGAATCTGCGCGGATCCACAAATTTCCACCCCCCGTGTTCCTCAAAGTCTTCTGAGAAAAATGGTACCTCACTTGTGTGGGTAGGCCTAGTTCCCGCGACAGGAAACGGCACGAAACGCAACGTGGTGACACCACAATTTCACAGTGAAAAATGACCCTTTTTTGGCAAAGTGCCTAGCTGTAGTTTTTGAACCCTAGCTCTGCCGGCACCTATGGAAACCTAGCAAACCTATACATTTTTGAAAACTAGACACCCAGGGGAATCCAGGATGGGTGTGACTTCGACTGGCTCACACCAGGTTCTGTTACCCAGAATCCCTTGCAAACCTAAAAAATTGTCCAAAAAAACACATTTTTCTCACATTTCCGTGGTGGAAAGTTCTGGAATCTGCGCGGATCCACAAATGTCCAACCACCCTGTGTTCCCCAAAGTCTTCCGAGAAAAATGATACCTCACTTGTGTGGGTAGGCCTAGTGCCCGCAACAGGAAACGGCGCGAAACGCAACGTGGCGACACCACAATTTCACAGTGAAAAATGACCCTTTTTTGGCAAAGTGCCTAGCTATAGTTTTTGAACCCTAGCTCTGCCGGCACCAAGGGAAACCTAGCAAACCTATACATTTTTGAAAATTAGACACCCAGAGGAATCCAGGATGGGGTAGGACATTTGTGCCGGCATGGTGATTCCACACAAAAATATGTGAAAAATGTGGTTTTTTCAGCTAAATTTGAGGTTTGCATGGCATTCTGGGTAGGAAAACATTGGGGGATCTATGCAAGCCATACCTCATTGGACGCCCCCAGGTGTCTAGCTTTCAGAAATGTTTGGGTTTGGTACTTTCCCAAGATGGCCGCCAATCCCGGGGCCAAAATCTCAGGTTCCTTCCCCCCCCAAAACCAGGTAGTTTTCTTATAGGTAATTTTGAAGTCTCCACAGTACGATTTGGGCCATTTCCTGTTGCAGCCACTATGCCTACCCACACAAGTGAGGTACCATTTTTATCGGGAGACCTGGGGGAACACTGGGTGTGAGGAAATTTGTGGATCCACGCAGATTCCAGAACATTCCCACACAGAAATTTGAGAAAAAAGTGATTGTTTCAGCGAAATTTTAGGTTTGCAGGGGATTCTGGGTAGGAGAATGTTGGGGGACCCACGCAAGCCATACCTCGCTGGACTCCCCCGGGTGTCTAGTTTTCAGAAATGTGTAGGTTTAGTAGGTTTCCACAGATGGCCGCAGAGCCCAGGGCCAAAAACTCATGGGACCCCCCTAGCAAAACCAGGTTGGTTTGTGATAGGTAATTTTGATGTCGCCTCACTAGGTTTTGGGCCCTTGCCTGTCGCGGGTCCTTGACCCACCCACGCAAGTGAGGTACCATTTTTATCGGGAGACCAGGGGGAACGCTGGGTGTGAGGAAATTTGTGGATCCACGCAGATTCCAGAACTTTTCCACACAGAAATTTGAGAAAAAAATGATTTTTTCTGCGAAATTTGAGGTTTGCAGGGGATTCTGGGTAGGAGAATGTTGGGGGACCCACGCAAGCCATACCTCGCTGGACTCCCCCGGGTGTCTAGTTTCCAGAAATGTGTGGGTTTGGTAGGTTTCCCTTGATGGCCGCCAAGCCCAGGGCCAAAAACTCATGGGACCCCCTTGCAAAACCAGTTTGGTTTGTGATAGGTAATTTTGATGTCGCTCAATAGGTTTTGGGCCCTTGCCTGTCGCGGGTCCTTGACCCACCCACGCAAGTGAGGTACCATTTTTATCGGGAGACCTGGGAGAATGCTGGGTAGGAGGAAATTTGTGGATCCACGCAGATTCCAGAACTTTCCCACACAGAAATGTGAGAAAAAGTGATTTTTTCAGCAAAATTTGAGGTTTGCAGGGGATTCTGGGTAGGAGAATGTTGGGGGACCCACGCAGCCATACTTCGCTGGACTCCCCCAGGTGTCTAGTTTCCAGAAATGTGTGGGTTTGGTAGGTTCTCTAGATGGCCGCCGAGCCCAGGGCCAAAACTCATGGGACCCCCTTGCAAAACCAGGTTGGTTTGTGATAGGTATTTTGATGTCGCCTCAATAGATTTTGGGCCCTTGCCTGTCGCGGGTCCTTGACCCACCCACACAGTGAGGTACCATTTTTATCGGGAGACCTGGGGGAACGCTGGGTGGGAGGAAATTTGTGGATCCACGCAGATTCCAGAACTTTCCCACACAGAAATTTGAGAAAAAAGTGATTTTTTTCAGCGAAATATGAGGTTTGCAGGGGATTCTGGGTAGGAGAATGTTGGGGGACCCACGCAAGCCATACCTCGCTGGACTCCCCCGGGTGTCTAGTTTCCAGAAATGTGTGGGTTTGGTAGGTTTCTCTAGATAGCCGCCGAGCCCAGGGCCAAAACTCATGGGACTCCCTTGCAAAACCAGGTTGGTTTGTGATAGGTAATTTTGATGTTGCGTCAATAGGTTTTGGGCCCTTGCCTGTCGCGGGTCCGTGACCCACCCACACAAGTGAGGTACCATTTTTATCGGGAGACCTGGGGGAACGCTGGGTGGGAGGAAATTTGTGGATCCACGCAGATTCCACAACTTTCCCACACAGAAATTTGAGAAAAAAGTGATTTTTTCAGCAAAATATGATGTTTGCAGGGGATTCTGGGTAGGAGAATGTTGGGGGACCCACGCAAGCCATACCTCGCTGGACTCCCCGGGTGTCTAGTTTCCAGAAATGTGTGGGTTTGGTAGGTTTCCCTAGATGGCCGCCGAGCCCAGGGCCAAAAACTCATGGGACTCCCTTGCAAAACCAGGTTGGTTTGTGATAGGTAATTTTGATGTTGCATCAATAGGTTTTGGGCCTTTCCTGCCGCAGGTACTTGGCCCACCCATACAAGTGAGGTACCATTTCTATTGGGATACTTGGAGAAATGCTGGGGGTTGGAAATTTGGTGTTACTTTCTGCAGCGTGAAAATTTGAGCACAATAATGCCAGGAAAATGTCACAGTCACATTTTGAGGTTTGCAGGACATTGTGGGTAAGATAACTTGTTGGGATCCACAAGAGAGACATCACCATGTACTCCCATGGGTGTTTAGTTTATGACAAAATCTACAGTTGGTAGGTTATTCTTAGATGAAATGTACACCTTGGCAGAGAGACAAAAAACACAAAGATTACTGCACAGCCATCTATCCCTCAAGCACACACACATACTGGTTGGATTTGGCACGAGGGCGAGTGATGGTTCAGTATATAAAATGTTATTAACAAGAGATTTCACAAAAATGAAATGCACTGTCAATAATTGAAAGGACAAAAACTGAACCAATGACTCGCAGCTCGTGAGCTGTAAAGCCACGTCAAGGCACCAACCGCTTTACAGGCCATTCACACACCTTTCATACATGATACACACAAGACCATTCACACCACCAGGCACAAAACCAACACATTACAACATTCACAAAAAGGGACAAGGTACACCCTGCTTGACAAAAACAGAAAAGAAATTTTTTTCTACACAACCACCTATTCCTCAAGCACACATACATACTGGTTGGATTTGGCACGAGGTGAGTGATGGTTCAGTATATATAGTTGTATTAACCAGAGATTTCACAAAAAAGAAATGCACTGTTAATAATTGAAAGGACGAGAAACTGAACCATTGACTCAGCTCGTGAGCTGTAAAGCCACGACAAGGCACCAACCTCTTTACAGGCCATTCATACACCTTTCATACGTGTGACACATACAAAACCATTCACACCGCCAGCTGCGGGCCCAGCACATTACAACACTCACACCAGCAGACAGCGCCATTCAAGGGCCCATCACTTTCATATGCCCACATTCCTGACACAGCAACCACACCAGCTCACGGATTGCGTGGAGTGGTGTTTGGCTAGCAGTGTGTGTAGTGACCAGCAGCTAGTCACTACTCACACACCGCCAGCCAAGCACCAGTCCACGTACACCGCCAGCCGAGCGCCAGTCCACGCACACCGCCAGCCAAGTGCCAGTCCACACACCGACAGCCAAGCGCCAGTCCATGCACACCACCAGCCAAGCGCCAGTCCAAACACACCACCAGCCAAGTGCCAGTCCAAACACACCGACAGCCAAGCGCCAATCCACGCACACCACCAGCCAAGCGCCAGTCCGCGCATACTGCCAGCCAAGCGCCAGTCCACGCACACCACCAGCCAAGCGCAAGTCCAAACACACCGTCAGCCAAGCGCCAGTCCAAACACACCACTAGCCAAGCACCAGTCCAAACACACCACCAGCCAAGCGCCAGTCCACGCACACCGCCATCACATTTAGGATTTTTCTATACAAATAAGAAAACACAAACAAATTGCAAATAGATACAAATCTACTAACACAAAATCTGAAACGAAATACACTACACAAATGCCAACCTTGAAACTGAACAAAAAATATTAAACAATAGAGACCAGGCAGTTCACTTTACCACTCATGGATGCTCCCAAAATTCTTTGCGTGTGCTACATTCTAAAACAAGCAGGCACACACAGCCCAGGGTTAGAAGGACACTCGGGGCAGTACATATGAGTCTCCTTCTGCGTACCTCTTCGCCAACAGACTCTACATCTCCTACTGGGAAAGTCTTTTGAGGGTGTGGGAGGAATGTGATCAGGAAAGTGGCGATCTTTCAATCTAGCCACATCCTCCACCACTCCAACTCTAGGAACACTTGCCTGTTCCACTAAAACAAGGCTGCCTATTACAGACTCCTGAAACTTAGCAAAAGTCATCTTTGACTCAGGACAAGAATCCTTGAAAACAAGAAAAGCATTAAAGGTTGCCATGTGGAAAAGATGGATAGCCAACTTCTTATACCAAATGTAAGCCTTACGAAGAGCAGCGTAAGGTTCCATCCTCTGATCTACTCTGTCAACACCACCCATGTGCCTATTATAGTCTAAAATGCACACAGGTTTGCGCGCTTCAGCAACCTGACCCCAAACAGTCACAGGTGAAGTGCTTTCATCATGGATGGTAGTCAGCATGTAGACATCTCTCCTGTCTGAGAACTTCACAGCTAGAAGTTCCTCACAACGCAACGCACTGCACTGTCCCGCACAAGCTTTTTGACAAACAAGTTCTTTTGGGAAACCTTTACGGTTAGAGCGGATTGTGCCACAAGCAACAGTGTCCACTTTGGCCAATTCCCTGAACAACCGCACACCAGTGTAGAAGTTATCTACATATAAATGGTGACCTTTGTTAAAAAGTCCTCTGCCAAGTTCCCACACAATTTTCTTAGTCACTCCAAAAGTGGACGGACAACCAGGGGGGTTAATCCTGGATTCCTTACCAGTGTACACCCGGAAATTAGAGACATATCCAGTCCTACTGTCACACAGCATATACAGCTTAATTCCATAGCGTGCCCTCTTACTAGGAATGTATTGCCTAAAAACCAAGCGGCCCTTGAACAAGACCAAAGACTCATCCACTGCTATTTCTTTCCCTGGAGCATTGATCTCAGAAAATCGATCTACAAAGTGATCAAGGACAGGCCGAATCTTAAAAAGACGGTCACACTCAGGGTGATCACGTGGCAACGCTAAACCATTATCGACAAAATGCATCATCCGAAGCAGAAGCAAATACCTATCACGACTCATGACTGCCGGAAATATAGCTGTTGCCATCAAGGGACTAGTAGACCAATATGAAGACATTGATGGCTTCCTTAGCAAGCCCATCAAAAAAGTTAAACCCAAGAACTTCTTCATCTCTTCCAGATTTGTGGGAGTCCACCGGGTAGCTCTAGGATGGGGCTTAAGGCTGGCACTGTTGTCCCTCAAAAACTGTTCGGCATACAAATTAGTCTGCTCAACAATCTCTGCCAAAAACACATCGTCCATAAACAACTGAAAAAAATTTATCGGCAAAATGTTTTCTGTATTCACTCTACACCCTGGAACACCAGTAAAGTCTGGCAATGCTGGCTGCACCATGCCTGGGGCAACCCAGAGGTCATCACTTCCAACTGGAAGCCTTGCAGCCCCAGGCTGCAACCCAGATGCCTCTTGCTGCACTATACCAACGGGAAGCCTTGCAGCCCCAGGCTGCAGCCCAGATGCCTCTTGGCGCACTATCGGCACATCAATGTCCTCCTCCAACACAGGCACTTCATCCGCACTAAGAGTAGCTTCATCCGCACTGAGAGTAGCTTCATCATCCGATGATGCCATGTGGAGAGAAAACTCACTGCCTGAATCTTCCCCTGCCTCCTCTGCCTCAGATGCAGAGTCAGTCTCTGAACCATGGTCAGAGGAAGACTCAACAAGCATTGGCATAGCCAATAGGTCTCGCCTTTGGGACCTTGTAAGTATTTAGTTATGCAGCCCAATATCCTTGGTGCAACAACATCAACTGTTGCATGGCTAAACACTTATAAGGTCCCAAAGGCGAGACCTATTGGCTATGCCAATGCTTGTTTTTTTAGTAACTTTTAATCAATTTGAGCTGGAAACTATATTTGTTTAAATCTGCAATTAATGAAGCAGGTGGTGGCTAATCTGGCAAGTGCTGCAAAGGCATAATTATGCGGAGTCCTATAATTCCAGTGGCCCTGCTCATGGCTTAGTGCCACATGTGAAGAAGATAGATGTGTGCTACATAGCAGTGCACTGCAGTGGTGAAAGTTCCTGATAGGCATCGTGGTCGCGCTATGCTGTGTGGCAGCTGGTGCTTGATTTTACACAGCAGACACAGCTCGGTGTTGTGCAGCATTGACGGCTGTCTCTGCAGCGCTGCAAAGGTAGCGGTGTGCTTTGCATCAGAGCGAGTTTGGTGCTGCCGATATGGTTTGCTTGGTGCTGCACTGTTGAGACAGCTCTCTTATGGCCACTGATAATAGCTTTGGGTTGAGCTGGGCGGGCCTTGAGCATGGGCGAGCTGGGCCCAGGCCGCCAATATTCTGAGGGGAATATACACGGAGCACTGTGCATTAAGGTACTGCCAACACAGGCATCCATGTCATCTTACTTCAGCCTTGTCCTGTCCCTTCGTGCTCGTTTCTGACTGATATGCCTTCGTTACTGCTCCTCCAGGGACTGACCAGTGAACTCAAAAGGGTCCCCTACTGCCTCATTTAATTCGCTAGCATCAGCAAGGGCGCCAAATTTCTCTCCGCCCAGGGCGCTCTGTTAACAAAGGCCAGGTCTGGTGTCGAGCTCCAATGGCAACTCAGTGCTGTGTGGAGGAGGCCTCGCGATTTTTGGGTCCCAAGCTCCTGGCTGTTACCATATGCATTTAACATAATAAAAAGCAGGCCTCACTGTTCCTTTAGTATTTGGACCAAAGCGGCAGCGTGAGCACCACTAGGTGGCGCCAAATGCGATGTTTTCTCCCCACCCAGTACACAAGTTGCCTTCAATACAGAAGCTCCTTGAGTGGGATACCAAAGAGGCTCCCAGCAAAGGTCTTGGCGCCCATCCCCACAAACGCTTCTGACAGTACCATAAAGGTTGCTGTGGGCAGCAGAGCTGGCCCGGTGCTGTGCACTGGCAACAGCTCTGCACACAGCATGGCAGCGACTGCTGCGAGCACTGCACGGAAACAACGCGCTCGCGCCCAGTCCTGTGCAGCCTCCTGCCAATACAGTGGCGCGGTGTTGTTTGCAATAAATCACCGCCGTGCCAGGTGAGGGTTATGTCATTATTTGCAAACCTACAGAATGTAATTATGCTCGTGAGGGGGAGATGGGCAAAGAAAGGTGCCGATCACGAGGCGGGGCCTACCGGCAGCGCCGAGGAGGCTGCGCACGTGCGTGTGCTTCTACCTCATCACAGGCAGGGACGGACACCGGAGTTATGCCACAGGAGAGGACGAAATAATGCAGCAGGGTTCATTTATGCGGCAAGAAAAGGCAGATTATGCGGCGTAATGCAGCACATTTTCTTCCAATATCACTGCTTTATTTAGTTGGTTTATTTTACATGTCAACAATAGCTATGCAAAGGTTCTGTGCAGAGCGTCCGCTTCATTAGTAACAAACAGTCTGCCACTCAAAACAAGCGCGGCAGCCTGCAGAGCTGACCAGACGCTCGTGCGTCATGGCCTTTTCCCCGCACGGCAGGCATGTGTTTCCAATTATCGCGCCCACGTCTGGGCACGATAATTGGACACAGATGTGTGCTGCGCGCGTAACCGCAGGAAAAAGGCCATGACGCACGAGCGTCTGGTCAGCTTTTCAAACTCCCTAACTTAAAGTCTCGCAGAGCAGCGCTTGCGCGCTACTCGAGGCTCGACCTAAAAAGCATACCAACAACCTGCTGAGCAGTAATCCTGCGGCTAGCCATTATCCTTACTAAGAAAGGAGACTGCACAAACAAGTCAACAACAACCAACACTGTGCAAAATGAGGAAGTAAAAAAAAATGTGTGCCTTTATCACAAAGATCTATATACTCAAAAACTATACGAGTCACTTGCAAGAGACCGCTACACTCACCAGCACCTACTCTGCAGAGAGACAGCAAAAACGATATCCCACTAGAAAGAAAAAAAACAATACCAATTACTCACAAAACAACAAAATACACATCGAGCACAAATGCAAAAAGTTTTGACACTCAAAAAACAGAAGCCAAACATACTGCAATTATTACACCATTTGCAAAAAACACATTCATGCAGAGAAATGAAAAACATTTACATTGTACAAAAAAAGGTCTCTTACCAAACACAAGCAACTACACAAACAGCAGAACCAAAAGTAACGAAACCGCAACCTGGAACAGTCTAAAGAGCAAAAGCTTTCAACTAGAACAAAAAGGGAGAAATAAAGCATTACAATTGCAATTCACAAGAAATAAAAGAATTAACATTGTAACACACTATGTCACTACCCAATTGGTCAATCTGCCAGATGGGCCATCAAATAGGGCTGTGCAAAAATGGGGGGTGAACTTGCCCAAGGGATCGGGTGAGCTTGTCTGAGGGAGGGGCAGAAAACAGCAGACAGAAATGTGCCCCCTTGCAAAAGAAATAAATTCCTGGTGCCTAGTAGGGTTTTCTGCCTCCCCCACCCGCCTAGGGCAAAAGGCCAAAAAAAGGGGCAGATCTGTCCCCAGGAGGGGCAGAAAAAACATTAACCAAATGTATAAAAAATCTGCCTCTGGAAGCGACCCTTGCCCAAGGGGTCGCTTCCATTTTAATTTCAAATAAGTCCCTGGTGTCTAGTGGGGTATTCTGCCCCCCCCCCCGGGGGTGGAAAGGCCAAATACACGGACCGATCTGCCCCCAGGGGGGGCAGAATACACATTTTTTTTAAATGAGGCCCCTGGAAGCAACCCTTCCCCAAGGGGTCGCTTCCATTTTTTTTTTTTTTTTATCCCTGGCTCTAGTGGGTTTTTCTGGGCCAGAAACGCCCAAAAACCAAGGCAAACAGTCCCCAGGGGCGGCAGAAAAGTCTTTTAAAAAATGTGCCCCCTAAGGAAGCGACCGTTGCCCAAGGGGTCACTTCCTCTACATAATAAAAGGACTCCCTGGTGTCTAGTGGGGTATTCTGCCACACGGGCCAATCTGCCCCCAGGGGGGTCAGAATACACATTTTTAAAAAATGAGGCCCCTGGAAGCGACCCTTCCCCAAAGGGTCGCTTCAATTTAAAAAAAAAAAAGATCCCTGGCTCTAGTGGGCTTTTCTGCCCCCGGGGCCAGAAACGCCAAAAACCAATGCAATCTGGCCCCAGGGAGGGCAGAAAAGTCTTTCATTTATTTGCTCTCTGTAGGAAGCGACCCTTGCCCAAGGGGTCGCTTCCTTTTACTGAAAAAAACATCCCTGGTGCCTAGTGGGGGCATACCTGCAGCACGATCGCGAAGCTGTGCGCGATCGTGCTGCATGAATGCCCTGTATTGAGACATCAGGAGAGGAAATACTCTTTCCTCTCCCCGATGCCTCAATACATTAAAAATCCCCCCGCCCCACCGGAGCACACAAACTTGCCTGCTCCTCCTGGACGCGCTGGAAACAAATGGTTTCCAGCGCGTCCAGCGCTCCTGATGACGTCGGCGCGCGCTGTGCACGCTGACGTCATGGGATTGCGTGGGAGTCGGGGGTGGCAGCGGAAACTCTTCCGCTGCGACCCCCCTCTGTGGGGACAAGATCGGTAAACCAGGGGGGGGCGCCAGTGCTTCCCCCATGGGCTGTGCTCATGACGGAGCAGTTCCGTCATGAGCACAGCCCAACCGATGCTCATGACGGAACCGCTCCGTCATGAGCATCGAAGGGGTTAAGACATCTTGGGAGACGGATTACTGATTAGGCTACTTTGTATGAGTCTGTTGTAAGGTACAGTCAAAGTAGGTCTCTTTCTGCACCTCTGTTGGTTCTTTCTGCACATCTCTTGCTTCTTTCTGCACCTTTCTTCCTCTTTCTGGACTTCTGTTGCCTCTTTCTGCACTTCTCTTGCGTCTTTCTGTGCCTTTCTTCCTCTTTCTGCACATGTCCTACCTATGTAGGCATATTTAGAAATTAGCATTTGAAAAACCTTTGAAATTCACTGAAAAAACATAGGTTTCAGGGGCGTTATAGTTAGAAATTAGCATTTAAAAAACCTTGAAAATTCACTGAAAAAACCACAGGTTTCCGGGACGTTATAGTTTGTTGGACATTTCACTCGTACAAAACCAGAGAAATTCGGCCATTATAGTTAGTTGAGCTAACTATATCTCGCGCCCCCGCAATGCACTGCTGATGACTTCACATATTACATCACTCATGACATAGTCAGTGACATCACTGATGACATCACTGATGACATCTCAAATGACATCACTGATGACATCATCCACATGATCATCTGATGCACCTCCTCACACCCTAATATAACCTTTGATATCCCCCTCTAAAATACTGACTACTATTCTCGAAACCATAGACACACCAATACCAGTTAGTACATACCCACTGACTGATTCCTAGGTCTACACACATATCCATTCACTTACCCATACAGTCACTCATACATGCAGTCACTCATCAATACAGCCACAATCATATGCACTCATACACCTATACAGACCCTCAGACACCGCCACTCACCCATAGAGTTACTCACACACCTAGTCAGTCATGCAAAGAATCAATCATACTCCCATTTACTCACCTATACAGTTATGCACACACCATCGCACTTATTCATACAGATACTAACACATACTTACTCTCTTATACAATCACTGACACAAGCACACACTCATCCATACAGCCACTCTCACAATCACTCACTCTCACATATAGTCATTTATATAATCCATCACTCACATATACTGCCTTTCACATATGTAGTTACTCACATGTACCACTGAGACATCCATTCACTTACCAGCACACCCATACACACACACACCCATACAGCTCTTCACAGATGCACTCTAGAACCCATACACCCAGTGAATCACCCACTCACACATCTATGCACAGAGTCACACACCCCCACCCACCCATACAGATACTCAGACAACCAATCAATAACCTATATAGACACTCATGTAGATACTCACCAACCCATGCAGCTGTTTACCCACCAACTGACAGACTGATACAGACATTCACATAGTTTAGTCACTAACCCATGCATTCAGTAAGACATGTTTAATCACTCACTTATACAGTCAGTCACGCACCTACTAAATCATCCATTCAGACTCTCATACACCCACTCATTCTTCAATACACCTTGGTATATATATATATATATATATATATATATATATATACATATATATATATATATAAAACATATTTAAACGTTACAGAAACACACAGTCACTGGATGATGTCATCAGTGATGTCATCAGTGATGTCACTGACCATGTCATGAGTGATGTAATATGTGATGTCATCAGCAGTGCATTATGGGCGCGAGTTATAGTTAGCTCAACTAACTATAACGGCCGAATTTCTCTGGTTTTGTACGAGTGAAATGTCCAACTAACTATAACGTCCCTGAAACCTGTGTTTGTTTCAGTGAATATATATATATATATATATATATATATATATATATATATATATATATATATATATATATAATATATATCACGAAAACGACCTCCTTTCTTGCAAAGAAATCCAGGGACACAGCGGAGATTCTGTGGAAGCCTTTATTCACTGGTTTTCAGCATTGGCATAATGCATTTCGACTAATGTCTTCCTCAGATGCTGCTGATAACACGCTGTTACCGGCTCCCTCCTTTAAATATCCCCTGGCACTCCCATTGTCGGGAGAACAGCTGACCCTGCTGCCATATAGGGACTGAAGTTTAATGCACAACTTCATTTCCCATCATGCATTGTTCGAGTAAGTACTGCAGCTGGGTTCTAGATAAACTGCTGTGAGTGCTGGTTACTGCCTCGCAAAGGGGGGGCCATGTGGTGGCGGGTAAAAACGAACTGTACGTGTTCGTATATATATAGAGATAGATATATATATATCCACATTGGGTTACACTTACCTGGTAAGTTTTTACCACGCATATTTCTTTGCCATACATGCCTTAACAATGCATATTTCCTTGTAAAGGCATATGCGTGGTTAAGACGTAGTGGCTAAGACCGCATTGAACTGGCATGTGTGGTAATGGCATGAGTGGTACCATCATACAACCATTCAAATTTTATAGGAATGGCATATTGTACATTCCCTATTATTGGTATATGTGAACTGGGAAATAATTCAACACTATGCAAACCCACTCTAAGAAGGCCACCGTACGAGCATGAAACATTCTCACACAAATCACTATGCAAGCGTAATGCGCCTCCATCCTGATATGGTTGCCATTTTGCTTGTTTGTTATAATTTATAAACAAACAAATGGCCACAATTAGAAGGTGTGGGGTGGAATGGTAGAGTGGATAAGAAGCAAATAAACATCCCGAGCAGGGGAGGGCAATACAACGGAGATGGTATATTTTTAAAACATATATATAAAAAAAATAAAAGGCAGTGTTGGTGCTGGGAATAGTGTAGGAGCTTGGAGGGACTAAGGGAAATTGAGGGTGGAAGCAGCACATAGAGGAGAGAGCAAGAAAAGACACGCAGTCCCATTAAGTACTGAAAAACAAAGAATGGAACAGAAGCCATGCAGGAAGTGGAAGGCTAGAAGACAGAGCAATGTGAGACCAAAATGTTCCTGGGCAGGACAAATACAATAGTGAGAAAAGCCATTAAATGAAGAGCAAGGAAGAGAGATATGAAACAAAGCACTACAATCACGAGCAAGGGGCTGACCCAAAACCCCCTCTGTGTATATTGGCAACGTGAGGTTTGGCCAACAGACTGCTAACGTTACATGCACCGACATATGGAAAGTGACCAGACACGATTGATCAGTGGTCTGGATAGCTGTTTAATACTGAAACGGTTCTGCTTTTAAAACAGGGCATTATTTGGAGGGGGAAAGTACAGTACTTAGGGCCTGATTTAGATCTTGACAGACGGGTTACTCCTTCACAACTGTGATGGATATCCAGTCCACTGAAGTATAAATCCCATAGGATACAACAAGTTTTATATTTAGATGGATGGGATATCCAGGGACATCTTAAGAATTTTGGTGGCCCTGGGCCAAATGAACTTTGAGGGCCCAGCTAGGAACAGCTTTGATTTTATGATCCAATTTCAGCTCTTTCATGACCTCTTTGGTTAGGTCACTTGCAGTGTACATGCACACTAGTCCAAATTCTAAATGTGTTTACATCTAATATTCAGGGATAGTGATGGGTTTTCAATATTGTAATGCAGCAACAGCTCACTAATATTACTGTGAATAATCGTTGTGACACCCTCCCATTGCATGAGACATAAACACAACATTTCTTTGCAAAATGTCCATAATAGACTCTCACACATCACCCATATTAAATAAATTAAAAGAAAACGGTATTTAAAACAATTTGTTTGAGAATTATTCAAAGCCATCAGGGCAAGATTCTCTGCAGAACAGAGCTGGCTCTCCAAGGGCCCCCATAAAAGGCTGGGGCCCTGGGCCAGAGCCCACTCTGCCCTTGCCTTAAAACGTCTCTGGGGATATCCGTCACCGTTGTGACGGAGTAACTCACTGTCGAGATCTAAATCAAGCCCTTAAGTGTCACAATAAATATAACTCACGTAACAGGCTGCATTCTACATTTTAAAATGTGTAGGGGATGTGGTGTTAAGGCCAGAGTTGCAGCTTTTTTGGAATTGGGAAACCAGATTCGAGTCTCGCGTCAGCTCTGATTCTTGTCAAATCACTTAATCACCCCTTGCCTCAAAAAAACACAATTGTCACCGTGTGTAATGTAGCTGGTGTTCATGTAAAGCGCTCCAATATAAAAAAACTGCCCAAAGATAAAGGTTTTAGAAACCACCATAGTAGATGTTACACAGAATTTATAAATGTGGTTTACAGAGACCCATTATGGTGGTAGCATATGTTTTTTTTTCATCTGGTACCATGTTGGGGACAGAATTAGTTTGAATTGAGCAAGAACCTTCCTTGTGGTGCTCCAAAATATTTTTGCCCTCCAGCTCTTCAAGGTTGCGCTGATAGGCCCTTAGTTAGAAGCAAAGCATACCCCTTATCTGAGCGGTTTTCCTTTTTGATGGAGTCGGCATATCCCTTGAAGCTCTAGCAGCCATATTAGAACAATATTTTCATACGTTATTATACTATAATTGAAAGCCACGCTTTGTTATCATTTCCCTCCATTTTTATCAGCGCGCGCCTATCGTAGGGCTGTCAGATCTGCCGGCCGTCCTCCGCGACTCCAGAGAGCGGTTAATTACAAAGTGCACCCGAGACTGAAATTACAATAAGACGCGCAGTTTGTCAGCGAAGAACACATCGGTCCATCTCTCCCAAACAGCAGCTTTTCTGACAGGCAGATTCTAAATGTTCATTTGAGTCAGGCTGTTTGAAAAACAATAATGATAAGATGATATGATAAGGGCGGCTCTCCTCATTTGCCTGTCCAGTTGAAAGATTATAATGAAGTTGTTTTCTGCTCGTGTATTAATTTATCCTCAACACAACTACTAAAGAAGGTTATCCTCCCTTTCAAACAAAGACTTTGAAATAAAACGAGTCCTAGTGTTTAGCTAATGCGTTTCACTAAACGTTGACAGTATACATGTTGCTATTTTATGCGTTAAACAAAGGATAATTGTACATTATTTTCCAGGCAGCTGGAAATAGCGTGCTTTTCATGGTATACATATAGGGAACGAAAAGCGGCATTGCAGCACAATGTTTACGCTCACCATTACATTTTCTTGCATAGTCTGCCTACTTTTTGTTAAAGGTGTTTAGCTTATATTCCCAGCTTCAGGGTGCATAAGACAAACTCCTAGGTACGTGAGGTGGACAAATCGTCCACACTTCTCTTTATCAGTGCTACCAAGATTCTTACTTTTATGAAAACATTGTCCAAGAACTTTGGATGTCACACTTCAAATGTGAATAGAATTAGTCCCGGTGCTTATAATCATGAGAGAAATTAGGAGAAATGTGTGTCAATTATTTCCAGGGATATCCAAGCGTGCCTTGTTCTGCTTAAATCTACAGAGTATCTTTCTTGGTATGACATTCAATTGCAGGTTGTTATATTTTTGAGGAGCTCTTCTAGATCAAAACAAATTACTTTTGTTTGCAGGATTGTGACTGCACTGCTGCCAAGGGTATGCATTCTTCTTTTTTACAGCATCAATACATTTCAGAGCAGCACACCATGTCGTTTTTGCCCCTTGGTCCAGAAAACACGCTTCTAGACAACAGTCGCAGAATAAGCTTTTCTTTATTAATTCATATCTCAATCCTCCAATTATGCAGTTTGATGATGGATCAGGAAGAATCAGGGTATTGAACCCAATACTTTAGACTCTAGCTTCAGCCGATCTTATGTAGAGTCTGGCAGCTTCGATCCTTTTCTGTCATCTTAGACTATTAGGGGGCAGAGGTAAGGATGGGCATCTGTTCAGCAGTGGATTCTAAGGAGAAGGTTCAAGCTTGTTGGTCTTTGTTAAGCTTGTTTGACGTATTGTTATCTCGTTCTGTAATAATTCCGGGAACTCCAAGGATAACTATGTGATTCATTCCCCAAATTGTCCACTTGGGGCGCAATCAGAGCACAAATTGTGCACTTGCTAATTATTTACTCTGCAAAATGCAGTAGTTAACAAGTGCAAATTCTGTATGTTTGACCCAATTAGGCGTGCACAAACTGCCAACTGACACTATTCGGCTACCTGATTTTAGTTAGGTGTTACCAGGCAAAAATAGGAGGTCAGATTCCTGCATTGGGCACAATTAGCAGACAACCTGTAATCTTCTTTTGTTTTAAATACAAGTTTTCCTGAGAACCCGAACAGGATTAGAAGCTCAATTGTGATCAGGGCCACAGTTTTGTATATTCGTTTAGGATAATTACCCTTACTTCAGCATACTACCCAGGACTTCAAGACATGTATCTAAAAAAGCAATCCTTCCATGATACTCGACTCACTTAAAGGATGTAATGCCTGCTGGCTGCTCTTTGTCTCAGCAACCTGTTTCCTTCTTATTGCCTGTTCTGCTGTTGAGAACACTCGAGCTGCACCTAAACTGATATCTGTAGGTAATCTGTGTTCAGTGAGCTACCACAGTGAGTACAACACCCCCAGAGCAATTCTGTCAGAATATCAATTTTTCTGTCACTCAAAAAAACCAGCCAAATCAAGAGTAGGAATGTTATGTTTCTTAAAGGAGAAGAAAAAAAATTAAATTAACACATTACACTGATTCTTTATGTATAATGCACAAGATGTTAGGTTGGAT
Source organism: Calotriton arnoldi (assembly GCA_963921515.1). Taxonomy (NCBI): domain Eukaryota; kingdom Metazoa; phylum Chordata; class Amphibia; order Caudata; family Salamandridae; genus Calotriton; species Calotriton arnoldi. Next base: position 19,806 of record CAWUFW010018743.1, on the reverse strand, counting down.
AAATGAACAGCGACAATAAAATATACTACTAAATTAATTTTGATCTAATTTAATATAAGTTTTTGTGTTTACTAGATGTGGAATGCGATATTAATTGTGAACTTATATCATAGTTAGAGAATGACTGTAAGCCTAAAATAATGATTTACTATAACACATGTAACAACCTGTAAACAGGCATCCACCTGTACCCTCCTGTCTACCCAAAAGAGAAAAATATAAATATTTCCCTCTCTAGATGTGCCGCCTGTAAAGGACTGTCTTTATCCAGAAACCTTCTGTTTTGTCTGTCCCCTTTAGGAGGTAATCACCTTGTGCTTCCTATCTTTGGACATGGGTCCCTGCTCACCTATTGGGGTCCCTCTTTGTTTTTTTGTTGCTTACTGTAGATTGTGTTACTGATATTTGCTGGCTTCCTGGGCCCTGTGGCCTGTTTTCTGCTGGCATGGTGTTCACATACGTTTACTTGCTGGGCTTGTTAGGGGCTGTGTGGTGCCTGTTTTTTTTGCCTTTATATGTTCTCTGCTGAACTTTGGGCTACAGTTGTGGTTCGTTATTTGGATGTTGTTGTCAGACTTTCTCAGAGGATGTGGAATCATCCTCAGGATAGCGAATGTGTGGACCTTTCGCTGTATGCGCTTCGCTCGGCTTGGGGCTAGAGTGTACATATTTTCTGTGGCGCAATGGAGTTCCTTTCGAAGGACAGGTGAGTTCCCCCTATATTTCTGCATAGGCTGCAGGTTGGGAATGGGTTTCTCATTATACTCATTAATGGGCTTGATGCTTGTGCATTTTTGGCTTGTAAGCTGGAGTGCTCCTGGCCTGTGTGAACCACTAGGTCCCATTTACTAGTGAATAGATGGGTACTCAACCCTGTCCAAGGGTGTGGGCTGGTTTTGGCTTTCCTCTGTGCTCACTGCTGGGTTTGGGACTTGTCAGGTGTGTGTCCTGTCTCAGAGCTTTCTGTATACCTGCTAGGCTTGTTGAAGACTAAGTGGTACTGGTTCTTTGGCCGGGTCTCCCACCAGGTTCAGGGCAAGTGTATGTCTACTCAGTGTGGGATTCTGGAACTTTGTTCACTGCAGGACAGGTGTGCGCCCTCTATTTGTTGCTGGTGCATGGGTTGGTCTTGTTCTTCACCTGTGCTCCCTGCTGGGCTTTGTGAAAAGTGTGCCCTGTCTCCATGTCTCATGTTCACTTCTGTGCCCCAGCCTCACTGCTGGGCTTGTTGGGAAATTGTGTGCTGCTGGTTCTTATGTTTGGTGTCTCAAAACACAAAAGAAGAGGGGAGCATACGCCACCACACATCCTCCCAAAGTAAAGCCCCAAACACAGAAAGGCGTGGTGGCTTCTGCAACAATATTTTTTATCAGTTTCTGATACAAATCACTGATTCCTAAATTACCAAGATTCTGGTGTGGATAGGCGTAAGTCCAAGAGGTGAAGAAAGACCAATCTTATTGGAAGAGGAAGCCTCACTCACATAATGTGACATGCTCCATCATAGACAACCTCTCCTCACCCTGATAGGATAATGCCACCAGGGCAGACTAGACCTTCTAGTAAACCTGATGGAGGGAGTTCTTAAATAAGATCATTTCCTGGACAAAATGGGAATCCAGATAAAGTTAAAAGTACTTATAGGAGGTGTTCACCTTTATTAGTGGTGACCTCTAGTGCATCTAAAACCAACTACACGATGGAATGACAGCACAATGGCTCAGATCATCGTCTTATCGCCAACATGTTTCTGCTCTATTCTAATTCACCTATATCTTTCGAAGGGCATTCATTAGGGCTAAGGACCAGAGGGAATCCTACCTGGTCTTAGTGCTAGTAAACATAGAACAATACACAAAGAAAACTCAGAATTTTTTTGTCAGCCAGGTATCATCAAATAGAGGCACATTTTACATTCAGAGGTCAAGGAACTCATGTGTGTGTGTCACACGTGAAAAGACACTGCAAAACACAGAACACACATGAAAATATGTGCAAAAGTGACAAAAAACATGCACAACAGCTTGATTGTTCCCAAATCGTACCCTCACTAAGGGGATACCCTTCATCCAGCCTGGGGAGGGACGATGTCCTCTAGAGTCACACACTAACTTAATATGTGACAATCATCTGTACTTGTCAACAATACTCTCTAGCTTGTATATCTCAGCCTGCAATTTCATAGATCACATATGAAGCTACCCTGGTGCACTGGGTTTCAAAAAGAGGAAAAAAGGTTAAGGGGCACATGCATCAAGCATTTTACCGGTCGCAAACGGGCCGATTCTCAGAATCGGCCCGTTTGCGACCGGTAAAATGCTAGTTCCGATGCATCAAACCCATAAGGCATTCGCAATTAAGGAAATCGCAATTTTTGCGATTTCCTTAATTGCAAATGCAGTTAGGGAATCGCAAATTGCGATTCCCAAACTGCGATGCATCATGCATTCGCAAATTGCGTTTTCGCAATTTGGAAATGCAAATTACCATCAACTTCAAGTTGATGGTAATTTGCAATTTCTTAGAAAAAAGCATGAAATTGCATTTTCTAAGTGCCATGTGGCACACACATATGCCCTAAGGCATATGTGTGCGCCACATGTGCACACATGCCAATTTTGGGGTTGCAGCAGGGTGGCCTTTTGGCGCCCTAGCACCCTTCAAATTGCATTCACAATTTGCGAGTACCTATTTGGTACTCGCAAATTGCGAATGACTTCCTATTCATTCCTATGGGCCTCTAGGCCCATAGGAATGAATGGAAAGGCATTCCTTAATAGCGAGTCGCAATTTGCGAGTCGCTATTAAGGAATTGGTAGGAATCGCAAATTTTTTTGCGATTCCTACATGCATAAGGAATTGCGATTCCTAAATAGCGATTCCCTGAAAATCGCTTCTTAGGAATCGCAATTCCATTCTTTGATGCATGTGGCCCTAAGTCACAATCTGCCAACCTGCAGCTAGGTACTACCCCCATATAAAATACACCTCATAATGCCCAAAGTAGATGTCCTTTATGTGGAGGTAACAAAAGTTGAAAGTAACCATATGTGATAAAACAAGGGCAGGAATGTCCAGTAAGAGTAACCCCAAGTTCTGGAGTACTCACATCGTCAAGAGGCACACCATGCAAGAGCACCTATCATCCATCCTCACCCAGCCGCAGGATAAACTGCAATGATGGCTACGGCCTCTACTTAAGGTGGGGAAAGAGGTTGATTAATTCGCCTCACTTGGCTGCCCCATTGCAGTATGAGGATTAAAGCTGAAATGTTCATGGCGGGTTAGCGGTCGATCCTGGCCATTGGAATTTTGCTTATACGTAATTCAACTAATATGGTTTCAGTCCCTAGAAAACGGGGTCGGATAAAGGTGGCATTGCGGGATAGATATCCCACCATGGCGGTAAACACCGTCATTCTTGGGGCAGATCTAATCGCCAAAAATGGGAAATGTAGTACTGCTGGGCCATAGTAGTGAGCCAAAAGGCGCTGTTACGGCCATATAAAACTCAGGAACTGGACCGACCAGGAACCCTCCTGGAGCCGTTGGTGCTTTGGCTGTGCAGATTGTCGTAACCGCGCAAGTGCGGGCATGGTTGTGGGGACGCTGCGGACCATGGAAGGTGCAGTCCCATGCGTGCCCGACAGCGGTTCCCAATAGAGATCAGTGTCAAGGTTTGCAGCATAGGCGGCTGTGTGCCAAAGGGGCTCTGTATATACTGCAGCGTGCTAAGTTATCTTGCGCAATTAGCTGCCAAGCTTGAAAGCTATTGCGTGTGGTTGCCGAGGTAGACATACCTCACTTAAATGATCAGCATGGTTTAAAAGAAATACTTATTATGTTCATAGGTATAGGTTGTAAGCAGAGCTGGGCGGTGCACTAATTAAAAAATATCTAAAGCAGACAGGTGGATGGCCTCTCAACGGGCCTATAGAAGGGGTATTAGAGGTTGTTGCACCAAGGATTGAGCAAACAGTATGTGATTAGGGTAACAGAATGTAGTACATTGTTATCCTTGGTGCAAATGCACTGGCCCCATAAGATAAAGAAAAAAGGAAACAGTCACTATGTACAGGGCAAGTGTACATTAAGACAGTGTGTATGTTACTTACCAAACAGCTATTGTGCTGTTGCTGAAGATGATGTTAGTGTGACATAAATTCAAGTATATTGTGCCTACAGTAACACAATGTGGCACCGAAGAGGTCCTAGTGGCACAGATGAGTCTTTGGGTCAGGGCAGCCACAGTCATGTAGTGGGGTAATTAAGGGTGAAGAGGGGATGTGGATGTGGGGAGAGGATGTGGCCTAATGGCTAGAGCGGTAATTTCAAATCTAGGGAACCGGGTTCGAGTCTCGGCAAAGATGCTCAACATCCTGTGATTCTGGGCAAATCACTTAATCTCCCAGTGCCTAACAGAAATGAATGTGTCCTTGTGTAACATAATTGGTGCTTATATAAAGCGCTCTGATACCTGATAACTTCGGGTCAAGTTTGTGCTATATCAAACTCTGAAGAAGTGCGGTCCCCATTATCAATGTTTGCAAAATTATTGCTTTTGGGAGTTCAAGTGACCCTAGGGTAATTCATCATTCAGCCCATGGATGTCAGAGTGGAGTCGGTATTTCCATCTCTGTTCAAAGAGGAAAAGTAGTTGATTCATGTCTTTCTTATATTGTTTCAGTTTTTCAATGAAGCACCATTCCAAATCGCTGTTACTGTGTCCCTGCTCAAAGTAGTGTCGAGTCAATTTCGTGGCACACCGTCTACAACGTATGGTGCTGTGGTGTTCTGTTATTCTTCTTTTTATGCTTCTTGATGTCATCCCTACATACAGGAGATTACAAGGGCACTTTATGATGTAAACTACATTTTTGGAATTGCAGTTCGATAGTCCTTTCAACTTTAATGGGGTTCTGAGCCCCAGATCTACCTCCTTCATCTTTTTTGTGAAAGGGCATACAATGCAACTGCTGCAAGGAGAGTGCCCACCTAATGGCAGTGTGCCCCATAGTTTTGTCTGTCTATTATCCATACGGGGTTCCCTAGGGCAAGTGTGTACCAATATGTCTTTTAGGTTGTTGGCCCTTTTGAAGGCTTACATTGGTTTGTTGAAACACACATGTAACATGTGCCTCTATTTGACTATACCTGGCTGCCAAAAAATTCTGATTTTTGTTTGAGTATTGTTCTATGTTTACTAGCACTGAGACCATCTGGAGGACTGTAAGGATTGAAGCATGATACATCATCATGAGATGATATCAAAGCAGGCGTGTCTGGGATCGATCACTCACTAAAGTAGCCAACCAGAAAAGGTAAAGTCTAAGCAGAAAAGATGAAGGACTAAACTCGGGAGGTCAACAAAGCCTCCAAGTGCCAATTCCAAAGCACACCAACCATCACTAGAAACCGAAAATGCAGTAGAAACAAACAGTGTGCCCAGAGAAGCAGGGACCCAAGTGAGGGTGTGATATCTTCTAGCTGGTTCCTCTTATGGAATGCTGCCACGGAATGTAGGGTCACATTCTAGGTCCAGTGAGGTGTTGTGTGTGGAGTTCTAGAACTGGCTGTTGAGCCAGTATCCTGTAACTAGTGGATGTGAGGTGCTCCTAATAAAGAACCTACTAACATCTCTGATGGCCTGATCTTTACAGAGGGGACAACCAAAATAGCGAACCTGAATAAGCAACAGGGGAGTGAAAGAAGTTAAAGCCTGCACTGTAAACCCACAGCCAGCAATGCAGGGAAAGCAAGCTGGCAGAGGGGGCCAAAAGGTAGCAACACAAAGTCTCTCCAGCAAAGCAGACACACCCAACCCAAGCAAAACATGAGCCCACAGGAGAGAACTTCACCCACTACACCCCTGTGAGGGCAGAACAGTGGCACAAATGAGAAGCCCAGTTCTAAGACAGTAGACCAAGGCTCCCAACAAAACCCAACCTCAAATACCCCAGAGTGTGCATGGGGTGGATCACAAACAGGCACAACTCCAAACCCAGAAAAGGGCAGAAGAACACACCTACCTGAACTAGGAACCAATGGCAACACACACAAGGCAGTAGATCAGTCCACATCAGGTAAAAGCAGAAGACCCAGCCCAGTGGAACAAGCATATCAGGATAACATTTTTTAAAAAGTCTTCAGTAGATGCCCACCCTACACAAAGGCCCAGACCTAGCATGCCCCAGAAGGAGAAAAGCCCTAAAGACAAAAGACATTCATGGCATGCACAAGGTTTGCCTACCTACGCTAGAATGTGCCTGGCTTTGACTTGGAAGTCAACTAAGGAGGTTCCTAGGTGATGATGGTCCTCTATAGGCACACCTAAAAGGGCAAAGTTTCATTTTTTTCTTTACGTACACAGTAGAGTGCCTGTGACTGGAACGTAGTAGTAGATTCAGAGTTATGGAATTCGTTGAGGGTAATCAAGGCATTTTTGTTATTCAAATGAATTGCTTTTTATACATGTGGAAATGGTTATGTGTTGTTATTTGCATTGTGTTAATGCATGTGAAGCTCTTGTGTGGTAGGCTATTCTCCTTTTGGCCCTGTCCTGGGCTTCTTGGATCTCTCTTGCCCACAGTTATAGCTTTGAGTCTGATAAATATTCCTTTGTTATTTTATTTTGAATATTCTTTACAGTATTACAATTTTAAGTATGCACCCTTATATGGTTTAAATAGGCAAGAAAATATTATTTGAAAATACAGCTCACCATGCTTTAATTTTTGCCTCATGCAGTGTTTAGTGCTAATGCAAAATCATTTGATGTTCCCTTACTACCTACAATAAACCAGGACTTATCCCTATGGTGAAGGAAATTCCACTGGTGGAGCTACGCTGCATTAAGTACTTTCTCCATAAATCTGAGAATTTTCTATAACCACTCATCTTTAAATCAAGCCCTCAAAAGCAAATCCAAACGCGCTCTAATAATTCCCCGTCTGAGATTTCCAGGCGCCAAAATAATGATTCGAAAAGACCGTCATCCATTGTAAACAAACGTGTGTCGTTTTAATAAAACTTACATCCTCAACAATTACCACCTATAAGGTTCTGGAATGTCTTTTTGATGACTCTGCCTGAGCATCATTCACCAGATAACTCCTTTAATGCCAATGCCATCCGAACTCCCGCTTAAATGGACTCTCGTCTATGGCTGGGGATGTGGACCCACCAAATTGTAAAATTCAGTTGCATTTTCAGAATGTGAAAACATGCAAATAATCTGTATTCAAGTCACTGTATGTGAAATTCGCTTATACTTATTCATTGAAAACTCCTAATTCAGGAGATGGGAAGTGATGCAATTGCAGAGAATCACATGAAGTACACTGTGGGACTGATTAATATTGGCCTGTGTCTGAAACGAAATGTATTACATCCGATAAAAACTGACACCTAGGTGTTCGGAATTTATTGGATGAGATAGATATCACCTATTCTGATTTTTGGGAGAATAATGTGGATATTCATTCTCACCGTAAAAAAAATCCACATGTCTCGTAAATACTGGGCCTTTTCCCAGCAAGTTTGATCTGCCGAAATGTAACGAAGGGTACCTTCTTATTGCAACTGGAAATTATCGTGTGCATTACACATTGCACCACCTGTGATTGCATTCCTGCGCATACAGGGATTTTGTTTGAAGATTGCAATTTTATGTGAGATTGTTAATCAGGCCCACATTGGTTAAGATTGTGACATGCGGGTTTATCACTTGGGTTGCTGGTCACCAAGAACAAACATTAACGAAACAAGGAAAACTATGGAAACATTTCTCAAAATTGCACCAGTTTAGAAGAGGGTGTCTGGATTTTGCAGTACACATGACAAATATTGTGAAGGCCTGAGAAGGTAGCAAAGGAAACTATAAATCTACACGTGATTCTTTACAAATGCATCATTTCCACAAGAGGCCTGGCCCACTAAAATGTGCAAAGTGTCTGTGAGCCGCTGGGCAACCACTTAAGAAGATGGACTCTAGAAAAGACACAGATATGGTCTCAAAGGATAAAACATGTCTAAAAGGATGAAAGAAGATAAACAGACCCAAAGGACAAAGATGAGAAAGAGACAGATAACAGATTTCAGGCTGGGCTCACTGTTTAAAGCAATAGTAGAAACATTTTGTGAAGCCACAATGATGAGAAAAGGTATTTAATTTAGATGTTAAGCATGGAAAAGGTGGAGGTTCTGTTATGTATTAATAATCTAAAGTAGCACGACCAGATTTACTAATGGTCTGCCTCCACACTATCACAATTCAAAACAAAACAACAGGGGGCAAAGCAGTAGCAGTGAATTACGATCTGCTAGGAGAGGGTGCTGTACGTATCCACAATAACCTAACAAAAAGATGGCACTACATAGGAATCAACACAGGTAAGCACCCACCGATTTACAGTGAATAAAAAACACAAGGTATACAGCTCTGTACAATCTGCTGTAGGAGGGAAATATAAAAGTCGACAAGAACCTAACAAAATGATGAGGGCAGGACTGGGTCAACAAAACCACCCCCGGCAAAAATGGCCAAAACACCTCACTCCCTTCCTCCTCTTGCCCTATCTCTCCTTCTCTCTTCTCCCTCTCTGATTACTTGCTTTCTCTCCCCTTGTTTTTCTTGAAGTTCCCTGTGCCTTGCGCAGGTAATCTCGAGGAACTCGGAAAAAGTGCCTGAAGCCCTGGGCTTTCAAATCTGACATCCAACGGCTCCAGCTAACCGAAAAAATGCCAGATGGAATAAAAGGCCAGTCCGGCCTTGTAAATGATGGCACATATTTTACATGCAAACAGCTGTATTTGGCGGCGACCAATACAAACACAGGTTTTTGAAGCAAAGCCTGATCTGGTAGGACAGCCCGTCAAACCCTAATTCCTATAGTGTGCATACAACGTGCGAGTCGCCCCAGCAAAATAACGTCCTTACCCTCCTCACCCTTTGCCCCACAGAAAAACATCCGGCAAATAGTTGGTCGTCACGGCGTAGTCCTTTATTACACCATAAATCATAAAGTAACGTAATCTTTAATTGTTCGTTGACTGAAAACACTTGACCATTTTTCAGGCATAAGTAAAACCAAACAAGACACATGGTAGCCAAAAGAGGTAGGTTTTGCAAAGAATACATTTAAGCAAAAGATTGTATTTATATTCCAGACATGGCCTTAGCCATCAGGATATCAAGAAACGCACTTTGGTACTGAATCCCCCTGTGCTTGTTGTGCCAGCAGGCCCCAACTTGTACTGTTTTTATCCGTAGTAACTACCAGTCCTCCATCCCAGAGGCACTACCATCAGGGCACTGCTTAACGCCTTGGCCCCACCGGGGTTCCTGCACACCAGATACCCCCTCCAAAGTTTCGTACCACACACACAGGCATCTCGGGTAGAGCAGGAGAGTCCAGGACCACCAGCAGGTCAGTCCCCCCTCCCGCCAGTCCAGAGCCCCCATTTAATGTTCGCCATGTTCCAGGGTCAGACAGTCCATGCCAAAAAGGAGTCCACACCTTTTGTCTTGCCTGGGACACCGCCACAGGGCGAGGAGGTCACTGGCGCTCTCGCCCTCCCCCCGACCTTAAGTTTGACCACCCGACCCCACTGCAATGGGCCCTAGAATGGTTTGGATAAGCAGTTCGAGCCCTTTGTTAGACATATGCACTCCATCCGGCAAATATAACTCCATATTGGTTATCCGGATCAGATTATGCCTGACCGTGTGGAGTGAGGATCTAACTCCTGTGTTCATGCCCCTCGCTGGGTGGCACCTGACTATTGTTGGCATAAACCACGCTCTACATGAAATCCACAAAATTATTTGACTAGCGCCCTGCCCATAGAAGTCACTATTAGAGGACTGATAGGAACTCAGCGAGGAGTGCCACGTAATATGCTATGCAGGTAAAGCCACAAAAATGGCACACTGGGGGCCCCTCCGCCATTTGCGGAGGGGGCCTGGCCATCACAGGCCGACTTGGCCATGGCCTCAGGTACAATCCCTGCACTGGTTATAACGGTTGGTAGTGACCGACACCCACCTCAGCGTACCCGACACCGACCACAATTCGGGACCTGGGAGTCTATGAAATAACATGCATCTACTAACGATAAATGTATCCATGTGCATGGAGGCCTGATAAATCCCTTCCTGGTAAATGTAAATTCAGGTTGCCTTGCCCATACAAACCGAAAACACAATGTGTGCCCTGGGAGCTTTTCACCCATGAATGCTGGTGCCTCGATGTTCTTCCGAGTGAACTCGCCGTGCTTGGTGCGGCAGCACGCCGTACCCCTCGCCGATTTTTTTGATCCATCTTCTTGCAGTCATGCTGCTGCCATCCTATCAAGGTGCACCTCCCCGCCATCGACATCAATAGAAAATAAAGAAAAAGATGTTCGGTGCCCATCCCGATTGCCGTGCAGATCACAGTGATATTCCATTTTTCTTGTTTGCCACACTGAACTATATGCCCCCCCCCCTATAGCCTCTGACCCACCGACTCAGGCCTTATCAATTAAACGGAGGCTAACCCACAGGCATGGAAGGGTGGTATTCCCATCTTGTGGTGCCGCAACCAGTGGTGGTAGAGTAAGTCTGAGGACACCAAAAAAAGGGGGGGGGTGCGTGTCGGAGAGTCACAAGCGAGGTTAACTAAAGGTTGCGAATTATACATCAGGACTCGTGCCATGTGTATTTCTTCACCAAATATGCATTTTAATTCACGCGCCGATTACCACAGAGTACCATGCCGATTAAACTGTTTGCCCATTTAGAGAGCACTAAAGGACAAGTGGCAGGCGCAGTTTATCTGAGATCCAACAGAAAAGCCACAACCCCGCTGGTGAAGACGAGGTATACCGCCTCAGGTCGTATCGCTCCCAGAGATTTGTGAACAAATAGCCTGCACTGCCCCTCCAAGGGATGTAGAACCTTAATCACCAATAACTAATACTACTCATGTGCTACCATCTATTGGAGGCGCTTATATTCTATTGTGAATGGAACACAGCTTACTGTGCCAGATACACTTTTCATAATTGCGTAATATGAAATTGAATTTAAATCACACCTTTTGCCTTAGGAGAAAAAATGTTTTGTCCCCTGGACTCCAACATGTGACTTCCATGCTACACAGATTAAGTAAGAACATAATCCCACAGATTTGCAAATACTTTACAATGCTGCAAAGGTTCGCAGCTGAGATAGTTGACCCTGATATCCCTGTCTGTCTGTGAGTCAAGGAGACCAGCTGTGTTAGTTTCTCAAGCTGGACACAAATCTAGATTATGCGAGTGTCCCACATAAGGCTGCTTCCCGTGCTTAAGCTGTTTTATTGGTGACAATATTGCTGCTTCTGCAATTGTCATACAGCGCTTAAAAGTGACAAACAACTTTAGAATTAGCACCGTTACTCTGCACTTTTGAACTTGAACTTTGCCAGCCAACACTAGGAATATGTTTGAGGGCAGTAAATATCCACCACCAAGATCATTCTCACAGAGTACACTATGTAACTGGACATTACTTTAGGCCATGAATGGAAGCAACAAAGTCTTGTTAGGAGCTTAGTGGCATCTTCGAGCATGGAAGTTTTTAATGGGGCCTACCTGAATCTACGCCCTGTGACGCCGCTGTCCTCCTTAAAGAGAAAATTAGCTAAAGCCTTATGTTCATATAGGTGAAACACATGGCTCTCAAAAAAGGACATGCTGGGACCCGTCCACACCCCAACACAATTATTTTGCAGTGTTACAGAGCGTGACCCCGACCTGAAAGTATCAGGGGGCCTCACAGGTACACCAGTTGCATCACCGATGGAAATACTCATCCCTAGGCACAGGGAGATTATGGGATCTGCCCAGAACCACAGGATGATTGTGCCTCCTGCCAGACTCTACTCTGGTCCACCAAATTCGGAGCCGGCCACCCCCGCCAGTAAGTCATACACTCTCCCCATTGCTTAAACTAAAAAAGGCGATGATAAACTTCCGACCCACTGTGCGCCTTTCTTGCAAATACAGTGCCGGCCAGAGTGGGCGACAAGTTGTGCAGACCCAGGTCAAGTGGTGAAAATGTAAATATAATCAGCATGTGCTGGCATCCCCAGCAGATCCACCTACTTTGAAGGTGGCCTCCATGAGCTAACTTCGCCCGAGCAAAGTTGTAGAATATAAGGCCTGGATCAAACCCCCATCTCGAGGGTCAAGAAACCGGTGGCAGATGCTTCGAACCACCCTATGCGTTTTACCTATTCCATTCCCTTAGCTCAATGTAATGGGCTGCACCCTGTCGGCCAAAGTAAGGCCAGATTGTCCCGATAATTAAGGAGGATACAAAGCACCCAACTGAAATCCAGCCACGGTGGGCCTACACACACGCGCACTGAAATTCGACTCGCCCTCCAACAGTACATTTACACTTGCAGTGTTTGTGTTGAATTTGCAGTCACACAGCAGTGTGATGCACGTGTGCATGTTAGGATATATTCAAACAAGGGGGCTGTTCGGCAACAACCGCTGTAATTGTTTTAGGTGATAATTCTAACTCACAAATTCAGAGGTTTGGATCGCAAATATGTTACTTAAGCCTCTGATCAATGCTGTGTCACTTAATGCAGCAGGTGGAATCCCCTGCCTCTCTGCTTCCCCCATGGCGATGACAGAGGAAACACCAGCTCACTGTATTCTCGGACTGATGAAGAGCGATGGACTGACCCTGAAGCATAAGTATGTGTGATAGGAACATGGTCTCTTCTGCCATTGAGTTATTGCACAGTTCCCTATCCAGTCGCATGCGCAACAGGATATCCCGGCCATCCAAGGCTAAAATGGATGGGGACCGGGTTACATTCACCCTGGAAATGCCACAGAGAAATAAAACAATGCCCTTGGAGGACAACGGCTTGTGAATTCTGCCGATCGTGGTTGCCCCCACTTCGAAGACTGTAATGCACCTTTTCTTTGGCAGAGAGTCCGACTAGAACAGTGAAAACAGAATGCCAAACCCAGCAACAGTTCTACCCGTCCACTAAGTGGTGCCGAAATTATCATGATTTATCAGCAAAATTGTTAAATTACAACCTGCCCTCTTACTTTCATCTGCGGGATTTTTCCTAACCTCTGTAAGTAAAAGGAACTGACCAGGCCCAAAATTATTGACCCCACACATTCAGAAAAATAAGGCGAAACTACAGCCCGTCTGCATGTCACATACGAACCACCTGGTGTTGAGCCGACGCCGGGACTTGAAACGGAGTCCCCAATTCCACCGTCAGCAACGTGGGCCATTTTTACCAGATCCTATTCGTGTTCCGAGTTGGTGCAGCCAGCATAGCACCCGTGCTGTGAGCGTCCGATTGCTCGAGGGGGATCCGGACCTCGCTCCATCAACCAGCTTCCCTCAACAAGCCTCCCGCAAACATAGACCGGAAGAAAAAAACCCAGCATTAATCCGATTGATAATAACAGGGCAGAAAACTTTAAATAAACTCTACTCTACGCAGTGGTCGAAGTGGGGGAAAAAAAGTAGGGGAACTGTGGGCGGAGCATCAGGGGCGGGAATAATCCGAGGATTGGGTCAGTGGGCGGGGTCAGAGGTGTGGCTAGAAAGAGCAAACCATCCCAATTTTTAGTATGTTTGGCATTTCACTGACGAGTTACAGCTTATAACGTTATTTAATGCAACCAATAGATACACGTTTATTTGAGGTTTAATATATGAGTTATTGACATTAAAATAGATTTACAATGTGGGATACGTTTTCAATCACAGAATGTCCCAAATACGCATATAAGTGGAATCATAAGCCATTTGTGTCCGAGCCATGCAGTTTCTTTCACCAGCACTTCTCCTCCCTTTTTCTAACCATTTCTGAACATAAAATTTTGTTTTAGATTCTATGACAGGAGGCCCCACGTGTTGGGGAGCACTGTTGATTACATCATTCTGTGCCCCTCGGGCAATGCAAAATTGTATTCATGCGTTTTTTACATGCTTCACGCAACATGTCATGAAGCCAGCATTAGATGCCTCTTAGTTTCCTGCTATTGTATCTAGACATAGCACTCTTAGTAGTTTGTGTAATTACTACTCGAGTTAGTTAGCAATGAGAATTGCAAATGCATCAATTCTGATACTCTGCTTGCCCTAACAACCACAAGACTGACTTCTCGCTGTCCAGTGAGGGGCATCTCAGTCAGTGCTGGACTCTACTTGTAGGTCAGTAGAGCGCTCAGTCTGTTCTACGTCTCATCCATAGAGTTGCTTTTACTTTGCATTCTGGTACTTGTAGAGTTCCAAAACTGGATACCGGCGTACAGAGTAAAAACCGGAAATGGATGAGCCGTTCTCAGATAACTGGACATCTGTGTGTGCTGCTCATTGCTGCATCAGCCATACTCCCCACCCAAAGACATCTAGAGAGTAATGTCACTGTGAAATGCATCCTTTATCAGGAGCTGCGGGAAATATACCACCTTGGGGTGACGTCATTAGGAACACCGTGTTTGTCATTACCACATGTCTCAATGCCACGTCATTGAAAAGGTGCATTCTGGACTTGCAGTCTTTGTTTCAATGGTGCGAGAAGAAAATATTGCAATCATGTGTAAAGGGGAAGATCCATAACTCCATATTTATGAAACCATTCAAAGCCATGCAAAGTGGCTTTGCGTGGCTTCATAAATATGACTTGCAGATTTGTGTTGTGCATTTACCACGTTCCGTGGTGCAAGCATGACGCAAGGCCCTCATAAATATGCCCCTTAGTTTGGTGTGTGCAAATCCTGCATTGCCGATCCCTGGCGAGTTGCACTACTACTGCTGGAACAAGGCCAAGGAGGCACTAATGGGTGAGGCGGACTGGCCCAAGGGTCCTGTGAACTCAGTGACAAAGTCTCTGCTGATCTAGGGTGTGCTGCTTCGTAGGCCTGCCTGCACGACTGGAGATGAACTTCAGTATGGGTTGTGGTGGACACACTGACCTCCGGTAGGGTCCACCTGCTGGTGCTAAGAGACCAGGGCTTCTGTGGCTAGCGGGGCCTTCTAAGGTCTAGTAGGGGAATGTGCTCGCTCAGGAGAGTGGTCTGGTGGACTGGTCATGAAGCCTGATTCCCCAGTTCCAAATTTGGTAGCTCTGGCCATAGTGCCACATCCTCTCCCCCCCTGAGCACCTTTCTGCCCCACTGAGAGACACTTGCACTGCCTTCAGCTACAACCCAATTGTGCCCCTTTATAAACACCTTGATGTGTCTCATTTCAAATTATGCACTGCTTGAAAAAAGTAACAACATCCTGGAAAAAGCAAACACTCATAGGCAATGCAAGATTATGTAAAGCAAGCGAAATATAAGCAGGAATGACATGGTTACCTTAACACTTTTATACTCTTTGTTTTGAAATCAATGAGTGTTTTTTGCCTCAAACGTTGAGGACATGAAAACAGTGCTCCTCGTGTACACAGGTGTGCCTTTGGTGTACTCGTGGACAGCAAGGAAGGGGATAAGCAGGGCTCAAAAGATAAAGGGATTCAGGAAAATCTGATCTGACTCACAGAAACCCACAAGGGCTCCTCCACATTCATCTCAGCCAGCTAGCTGCTCAAACATTGACATTATGTATGCATGGGGCCTGCTAACGATACCTTTTGAACTGTTTGGCTTGCTAACTCTCCTACCCACAAAAAACTTGAGAGAGCTCTTGAGAGTAAAAGGCAAAATTATATTTTCATTCGGGAAGTGAAGGATACATCCAACTTTATTTTTTGTGGTGACACAATAGTACATTAGTTATGCTGTAAAGCATCGCTAAAAAAAATCACAAACCTAAGAGGTCCCAAAGGCAAGACCTATTGGCTTTGCCAATGCTTGTTTAGATATCTCATTTGCTAAATGGAGCACTTTTAATTTGGTGCCAGACAGGGCCGAACTGGGAACCCAAAGCAGCCCTTGCAAATTTTTGTCCATCCCCTGCACGGTTTGATGCGAGCGAACGCAGCAAGCAAGCCTGACAACTGCAAAGGGGACACGGGGAGAGGGTGTTCTCTCCCCAAAAAAACTTTAGAAAAAATTACATGAATGGTGCATTCTACAACACATTGTATTATATATTCCATTGTATTAGCTTTTGGAGCACAGTAAATGATGACCTTACGGTGCACCAGGATACGACAATCTTGTTGGGGCCCTTCAAGGATTCCCTCACTATCACCCTCCAACACTGGCCCTCATCTCTCCATAGCCCCTCTCTCACATGTATTTAAATTGTTTTATAGTGCCTCTCATACCAGTGAGAGACTTGGAGCACTTTACATCATGCACACATCAGAGACAATGAATCATACGTGTGTAAATCAATGTTTAGAAAATGTTTTCAAGACAAAAGGGGCTACAAGGTGTAGGATTCACATGCCATCAATTCTGGTTGGCATTTTTTAAGATCTGGAGAAGCACAACCCGAGGATTCAAAAGTAACACAGTGGTTGAATTTTCTAATAAGAATGTATTTCTACCCAAACAAACCCATTTTGGCAGTATTAGGATAATGAATGACTGGGGAAAAAACAACTTCCAAACCCTCACCATGCAGTTTGCATGCAGCTCTTTGAAGGCAGGTCATAGCTCAAGGTGCTTGATTTATTACGATTGTTAATTATGCACTGCAAGTAACTAAAGGATGTCTGTAACAAAAGCAGTAACCATTAAATACAGTTCTGTGATCTGTATGGTACAGGTTCTTTGCAGCAGGCATCTTAACCCTCGGCGCTACAATGGAAGATCAACCACCAGAGGTATAAATCTTGACTCTTTTATTGTTGCCTGAAATCTGCTGGGCTTACAAGGAACTCTGCCGTGATTTTTTGCGTTTTTGAGAGTGAGAAGTGAGTCATTGTGCTGGACAGCCTTGAGGGTTTTGTTACTGGGGGTCGGTTTTGCAGCCTCCAGTAGCAAAACCAGCCTCCCACCCCTCCAGCCTCCCTTCCGATGCCCAGTACACCAGCCCGACCTTGGTGCCTGGGATTATTTGTTTTCACAGTTCGACCCTGGATGGGGTCCACAAGGGGCTCTGGTGTCACAGAACTGGACACCTCGGGCTGCTTTTATGTTATATCCTTAGAAAGGGGTAAACAGTATTTTTAAAAAGACCACCTGCCTGAACACAGACAGAGCAGCAGTACACATTTTATAAAATATAATAAGGAAAACAGCTGATAAAACATTAAACGTTTTCCACAGTTATTTAAAAAAAAAAAAGCGCCAAGGTTTGGGCACAGTCGGCCATGAATTCCACATGAAGTCCTCTTCCTTTCCTTGTGGCTTCGTCAGTCTGGCTGAGCCCGAAAATAATGGGCAGATGATGTTAAGGGCGGGGCCGCCAATGCATCCTGATGTGACCATTGTATTGGTCACATTGGGGCAGGTAGGTGGCCTCCTCACTAAATGAGGTGAAAATCACTGCAGCAGCCGGGTCATCAGAGGTAGCCGTTTTCGCGCGCTGATTGATTGCTCCTCCAGAGCAACAGGGCTCCTACAGTGTTGCTAGGCAGGCCCCTGCCCACAGATACCGAGGGGAAGGGGGAGGGGGTCCTGGCAGCTGCAGAGGCCTTCCTCGATGTGCACCACACAGGGCTGGATGATCCTGTAATATTGTTTAAGTTCGGAGCATTCCTGCCGTCCTGGGACGCATTTTTTAAATGAAAAAGTAAGGGAACGGACTTTGTTAAATTAAAAAAGTAGGGGCACGCCGTGCCCTTCCGATCCCGCCCACTTCGACCACTGACTCTACGAGAATGTTGCAGGATAACGAGAAAAGCTAAACCCCGCTCCCTCGTAATGAACACTAAATTACTCTCTAGTAATCTATGAATTATCCATGGACACATTCCTCAAACGTATCCGTGGCTACGCTCATGGTAGCCCCCTCCACCATGCCCCTCCCTTTTCGTGCGTACCTCGGCAGCCTCCCCCAATTGCGCTTGAAGAGGTATGTTGGTGGTGCGCGGTAGAGCGCAAAAACGACAAACCATGCTCCCACTCCCTTGTCTTAGCTTTCTGCGGGAACCCGTAAATTATAAATCATGGCCTGTTCATCGGGTATGGAGTCTACCGCAGGCTCACACCCATATTCACGTACTCCAAATCCCCCCCCTTGTCCGCCGGCCCGGGGCCACATGCGTGTTCAGACCCGCCATCATCTATATCCCGCTGGGTGAGTTAAAGGCAGCATCTGTTGCTCGCCGCGCCTAGGCCTGAAAACAAACCGAGCACCAGGAAATAAATCACCGGACATGGGGAATCTGCTCTTCGTTTTCCCGGGCCACCTAGCGACTCTTAGTTCATTGACAACCTCTCACAATCCCAACGTTGCAAACATCTGTGACATGGGTTCGGGGCTGCTTACCACCCCCTTGACCCCATCGCAACAACCCTTACAACTCCAGCGCCCCCATGCAATATTATAACAAGCATTAACAATGCAATAGGTCTCGCCTTTCATTAAGTTAAAGCCATTTGCTTTGCTATACAATACCATTAGCAAAACAAATGGCTTTAACTTAATCAAAGGCGAGACCTATTGCATTTTCAATGCTTGTTCAGTTCTGACTCCAGTCGCAGCATGTTTGCGGACAAGTGCTTGAGAGCAAGTCAAAAATTTTGTAGCATATTTATGTAAATCCAGGATTTTGGCAGTCTGCCTTTTGGAGTCTATATTTTGCCAATCGTTTTTCAGTCAATATTTTCTCAGGCTTCTCCGGAAAAGACACAACACTGGTGTAACCCAAGCCCTTTGTGTAATCCAAAACCCACTAGCTACTTAAAGAAACAATCACTGGCAACGCCAATAGGTGTGGCCTTGGCATGCTGAGGCAATGTTTACATATTTTTATTTTTTGTTACAAGCACTGGCTTCAAAAAGAAAAAGAAAAAAAATATACTGCCTGGTAGGTGTGGCAGTTATAGGATTGAAATAAAATATAACTATTTTTTAAAAACCTCTAACGTGGCTGTTTAACAGGTGATTATTTTTTTAATACAAAGCCTTTCAGTTGTGCCATGCATTTTATTATTATTTGAGAAGAACTCAAGAATAAACTGCCCGATCAAGACAAGGATTCAAATCACGGGCATCTACAATGTTACAATGTCACTTTATGACATTATAACAACAATAAAAAAAAAGAAATTAAATCACCATCTAACATAACACTAACCCTGGGCAAAGCACTACGCTACGCTCGCGTAGTTTGCGAAGTTTGCGCTACTTCGCACAACGCGAATTGCACGTAGCACAGTGCAAACACGTGTAGCGTAGCGTAGTGCAGCGATCATTTTTGCTTGCTCGCGGTCCTCAACGTCACGTTGGCGACCGCGAGCAAGCAAAATGATCATCCCGGCGAGACTTTTTCCTCGTTCGCGATCAGCAACATCAAGTTGCCGATCGCGAGCGTGGAAAATAAACCTCCGGCGAGATTCTCAACGCAAGGAGGTCAGGTTTCTCATTGCGAGTGAGTCGCGTATGCTCGCGACCGCTCGCGATGAGAAACTACCAGTCCGCGTTGAGAAAGCTGCCGCTCGAGTAAAAATCTACTCGAGCGGCAGTAAAAGACAGCTCGCACAGTGCAAGATGCCGTTTTCAATGATTGCACAGTGCGGACAAGCATCCGGCACTGTGCAATCATTGCGAACAGTGCACTACGCAGTTCGCGTAGTGCTACGCGTAGCTCGCGTAGTGCGAACTGCACCTTGCGTAGCTTCGCGTAGCGCTACTTCGCGAACTACGCCCAGGCTTAGTTTACACTC